>PVJA010036052.1:0-21374 GCA_004027025.1 Myocastor coypus | reverse complement strand
CCTTTCCTTTCTTGTTTTCTTCCTCTCTCTTTCTTTCTTTCTTTCTTTCTCCTTCTTTCCATTTGTGTATTTGGTATAGGGTCTCACTAAGCAGATCAGACTAGTAGTGATCCTCCTGCTTTCAGTCATCCCAGTGCTGGGATTACAGATGTGTACCACCACACTTGAACTCTGTTGCTGGCTCAGCTCACACTGCGGGTGGTGCTGGAGTGGTATGTGGAACCCGGGGTTGAACCCCCTGCGCTTGTCAAAACAGGTGCTTCATCCAATGAACTATCTTGTTGGCCCTTTCTTTTCTTTCTATATAGGGTCTTGTTATGCAGTTTGGACTCGTAGCGATCTTCCTGTCTCAGCTTCTCCAGTGCTAGGATTGATTACAGGTGTGCACCACCATGCCTGGTTTCAGGGCTGGCTTGGCATGCAGTATCAGGGATCGAACTCAGGATCTTGTGTTGCCAGGCAGGTGCTTAGGCCACTGAGCTATCTCCCCAGTCCTGCATCAATTTTTTCATCCTTCATCTTCCTCTTTCTTGGGTTCCTCTCTAATTTTTCTGGAAATTAAGGAAAGGTGCATGAAAAGTAATGTTTTCCCTGAGTTTTCATACATGTGAAAATATTTCTATTTTATCCCCACACAATTTCTAACTCAAACAAAAAGTTCAAAGCTAAAAATAACACTTCAAAATGTGATGGCATTTCTTTGTTGACTTCAGTCTCTTCTTGGGAAGTTAAATGCTTATTCTGATTTCTTTCTTTGTGCATAGTATTTTTTCCTCTTTGAAAGGATTTATGATCTATTCTTTATTGCTGGCATTCTGGAAAGTTATTTTCTGTGTTAGTTAGCTTTCCATCATGGTGACCATATACCTAAGAAAAACAACTTCACAGAGGAAAAATTGATGGTCAAACAGTACAGTAAATCAACCTGCTCACCTCATGCAGAGAGGGTGCAAGATCTGGAGAAGAAGCCAGAGACCGAGTACACACTCACAGGTGCCCCTCACGTGGCCCACTCCCCTCAGCTAAAACATCTTCTCCCATCTCGGCATCTCCCAATAATACCAACTTATGAACTCATCAGTGGATTGATCGCTTGATTAAGTTAGAGCTCTCAGGACTCAATCGTGTCCCCTGAAGCCTAGCAAGTGGCACATGCATTCTAGAGCACGTTTCAAATCCGAACCACAAGACCTCATAAGCTCTAAAGTGGAAGGCACACTCTAGTTCCAGCACAGGCTCTCGAGTCAGTTCCTTGGCAGTGCCCGCCTCTCTTTTCTTCTTTGTTTTCTCTTGGGATTTTTCCTATTAGTCAGATACTGGAGTTTTGGGCTGGCTTTCCAATGCTCTTCCCCGTCTTTTCCATCTTCATCATTTTCTTCTGTTTTCTAAAGGATTTCGTCTCTATCTTCCAAACTTTCATGAAACTGTACTTTTCCCCACCTATTCCTAATTATAGGAATTTATAGGTCTTTCTTGCTGCTTTGCTGTTTTTGGCTATTTTTGTTTAATATATTAATATCGTCTCTTATGGCTCTGAATATACTATGCTGATATCATTGTAAAGTTTTCATCTAAGTTTACCACTAGCCTTTATTTCCATTTTTGTTCTGTTTTCTTTTGGTTTGGGGTTTCTAGTTGTTTGAGGTAGGGTCTTGCTATGTAGTATGTGGTGCAGGCTGACCTTGAACTCACTATGTAGCCAAAGCTGACCTTGAACTCATGACAATGCTCCTACTTCTGCTTCCCAAATGTTGGAATTGCAGGCATGCATCATCATGCCTGACCGTTTTCTTGTTTTGTTTATGGTATTTTTAAATTGTGTTTACTTTATTCTATTGTATGTTTGACTCTTTTCTTAAGTATCTGGCAAGTATCTTCATTCATGAAATTGATGCTAAATATACCAGTCATTAACTGACAGGTGCCTGTTTAAATAAGTTGTGGCTAAACTTGTGTAAGGAGGAATATGATTTGCCTATTCAAGTGACATAGTTCATAGATTTAAAATGGAAAGGTACACACAATACATTGCTGAGGTGGTGGATGGGAAGCAATTTTCAAAGCACTGAGTAAAGCTTTTCTTTTTATCTTTGTCTAATATCTGCAACCAGCATGTCTCTGACTTTGGCAGCCTGCGAGAATACATTCCAGTGAATACCACAGATTATGGAGACTTCCAACTTGACTGTGAGATCAGAGGCCACAGCTAGGCATGGTGGAGTATGCCTGTGATGCCAGCACTCACGAACAGAAGGCAAGAGGATCGCTGTGAGTCCAAGGCCCACCTGGGGCTACAGTGAGACCCTGCTTCAAAAAAGGTCTCTTCCAAAGGACATCTAATCGCTTGTAAAAATATCTAGGACTCAGTCTGTTGTCACTGTCCTGCTCAAGAACACACAGAAAAGTGTTCTGAGAATCCTGGGTTTCCTGAGTCAAAACTGGGATTTGAGAAAAGAAAGTAAGTGTCTTCTCCATTGTCCAGGCCAGGGTGTGCTAGCCAAGGCCTTGCTTTCTTCCTAATGAAGTGTTTCACTCCTGGAAGTCGCTGATGGTTATGAATACCCATTTCTCCTTCAGTGAACTGGGAAGACCCTGCCTAATGGCATCTGAGCTGACAACAAGCATCTCACACAGTGGTTCAGCATTGGCTCATCCCCTCCAGGCAGAGAGAGGAAAGAGAGAGAGAGAGAGAGAGAGAGAGAGAGAGACAGAGACAGAGACAGAGACAGAGCGTATCAGAGCCATTTGCTTAACGTTTTGTAACAAAAAGCCCATTCAGAGTTTTCCCAAAATAAATGTCTACTCCTAAGGTCAATAGAAGTTTCTGTCTCTGAAGACAAAAACTGTTTATTTCAAAGCTTTAAGCATTAAGGTTTAAAAAATAACACAGGCCCAAGAATTTCAGCTAGGCAATTTTTACATGTACATTTAGATACAGAAAATATGTACCAAACATGTTAAGAAGAGAGGCTGTTTCATTTCACAGTGGTGAGATGAAGAGGGATTTTTCTTCATTTTCCCTTGGCCTATCCGCTTTTGCTATAATAAACATAGATTATTTGTAAAAAAAAAAAATTACCATTAAAAGAAGATGATGAAGCATATTGTTCATGTTCTTTCGACCAGATCTTTAATAAAGATGCTCAGTACAGTGGGTGCAGGGACTGCCTCTCGTTGGCACAACCCCGAGAGAATCCATCATGCTTTGCATTTCCCCAGCAGTTGACTTTGCGGCTGATTTCAGTTCCTTATCATGTCCCAGCAAACGCCGATGCATTTTCCAAAAGGACTTATATCAGCAAACATTTATTCTCAAGTCAGGGTAGGAAAAGACCCACTGAGATGGAAGTGGGATTCTCAGACAGCGACTCAAGCTGGCTTCCCTGCCTTTCTGTCACCTTTGTCCAGCAAACTCCAAGGAGACGATTAACCCAAAGCAGCCAACTTCAGCAGGGCTCATGGCTTTGGTTGCCTAAGGAAGCAAAGCATAGACAGGGATTCCATTTGTGTTGCCCAGGAGAAGGGCTGGTAGAGCTCAGGGCCCTTCCAGTTTTGGCTATGGGGGAAGGGGTGCAGGGAGCAGTGCCAGCCTTAGAGGGCAATTATCATCAGGCAGGGCTTCAAGGCATAGGCTGATCCTCTAGACTGCTCGGTAGGACAGTAACAGTGGGAGTTATCTAGGGTGAGAGCCACACAAGGCTCAGAGCTTGCAGGCAGGACTCACCTAGCATTGTTGCACCCCTGGATTATGCTCCAGGATTGCCGTTGTCTCTACGTCATGACTGGGAAAGGGGCTTCAATCCACTGACCAGACAGCTCTAGGTCATTTACTGAGCATTTTGCTCCGTGCCAGGCTCTTCTTGAAAGGCTTCAAGCACATTAACTCATGTAATCCCACAGCCATTTCGTGGGACAGGGACGGTCAGTGTTCTCATGTAACAAGTTAGGAAACTGGGGAAGACGTCAAGCAAAATAAGTTCAGAGGGACTACTGACAGTCAGACCCATCGTGTTCCTTGTATACCTGTTTTTTGCCCCTTTTACTTCCCTTCCCTTCTCGTCCTCGCTTCTCTCTTTCACCCTCCTCTCCCCCTTTTCTCCATTCCCTTCCTCCATCCCTTCTCTTTCTGCTTGACACTGGAATGGGGCCATTCCTGGTAGGAAACACCACTTTTGCCCCAAACTCTTCCCCCTCTGCACGCATCATCATGTGCTTACCAATCATTTCCTCATACAAGAACCTCTGCCTCTTCTCTATTAAAGCATGTTTTCAAGTACAGAGCTATGAAAGAGTTAATGCCTAGGAAGAGGCCTCAGCTAGCCCCTGGAAAAGATTAGGATAAATACCTGGCCTCTTGCCCCGGGGTGTGACGAATCTGATCTCGTTCTGCACAGTCTCCCAGAAGCTTCTGCAGAGCTGAGTCCCCATTGGCCAAGCTGGAATTCTACATTTTTTTTTTGTCTTTTAATTTATTTAATTAATTAATTTATTTTTTAAATTTAACAATGGTTATATTACATATTTTCATCATCAGTTCAGTTTAGATTAATAGATATTGGTGTATAAGATTGATCAAACAGTTAAACATTAACACTTTCAATAAACGTTAATTTTTTTTCTCTTTCTTTTTTTTAACAGTTGACACATTGTATATTGTCCTCACAATAGTTATACAGAGAACAGTGTGTGGGCATGACCCATCTTCCTATTGATGTTGCTAAGGAAAGAAAAAAAAATTCTTCTCTTTGAATTAAGAGGAAGCAGATGTATACACAGTCCACAGTTGCAGTGGGCCACCAGTTAAACTTGCAATGTTGGAGGCTATTAGTCCTTCAAGGTCAGTAAGGACTCAGGACATAAGAGAACCTGTGCTGTAATATCCTATAACTCAGAGGTGTCTCAAATTTTCTGGCCAAGGAGATTATGGGACCTCAGAGGAAAGGGACAAATGAACTATAGCATGTCTAAGGAGAGTCACCCAGAGAAAAACATTCTCTCAGGCTTTCACAGAAAGCAAACTGGCCAAGCAATGGCCATGACTCATCCTGAAGGCTGACACTGACAACACTTCTACAAAGCACTGTATATGGTTCCAAAGTTAATCCTGAGGGTATTTGACCTTGGAAGATACAAAAGATGAATGTTTTGTTATACAGGTCTTGCTTTGACTTGCCCTTGCTCACCCAGCAAAAGAAGCTTAATTACCAGGCATGAAATGCAGAGCTAGATTGATGAGATGAGCTGTAGGAGGCTTGGAATTCTGCATTAACTTCTTTCCCTTCTCTGTATTACTCACCATTCTCCTACCTGGGTTTACCTAACATATAAACTACTTGCACCCAGATTTTTGTCTCAGGGTCTGGTTCTGGGGGCCCTGCACACCATCTTCTCTATACAGAGCCTGTCTATCAGGATCTCTTAGGCCACGCCCATCAGAGTCGACCTTTTTTCCCCAAGAGCATTTGCTGTGAGGTATAAGATAGAGGAGGCGCAGTTCTGGGGGCCTGTCAGCTCAGTCCCTGGTCTGAGAGGAACAAGGAAACATTACGCTGTCAGAGCGAGCTGCTCTTTACTCCTCAAAGGCAAAAGCAGAGGCACCCCTTTCCTTACTGTCTCTGAAGAATGCTAGTTCTTCTCTATTGGAGGTGGTCCATGAAAGATGTGTAGAAATGAGGGTGTAAAAGGTTTTCTCTGCCATTCAGTAGTTTGGGGGAAACGTGTTGTCTCTTTAGTTTGACTAGAAGCTCAGAATGATAAAGCCCATAGTAAAGGAAGTCATTCTTCCTCTGATTTTAACTAGAGGTGTGGAATAATGAAGGGATTAGCCTTGGAATCAGATTGGCTTAATTACTCTGAGCCTCAGTTCTCATTTAAGAGTGGGAGCAACATCCCACTTGAGAGAAGGGTGTGCTGCGGGTGGCTGGGGGTGGCTGGGTAGCAGGCCGTGTGTTTGCTAGGCTTGGCAATGATTACATGAGGAGGTCCACTTACTTTCAAAGTCAAGGAAGTCTGTCAAACTAAAATCAGTGCTTTTTGGAAGCTCTGTGGCTATGGTTGGATCATCCGCATTTTGAAGTTGCTTTCAAATCTTGTGTGCTTGAGAGTGATTATTGTGTGCAAGGCCAAACCAAGAGGCTGGCCTATAGGAGTGGTATGTAGATGTGCATCTGAGACAGAGAGAGACAGAGAGAGACAGAGAGATAGATACACACAGAGAGATAGAGACAGACAGACAGGCAGACAGAGAGTTAGAGACAGACAGACAGACAGGCAGACAGACTTGCTCCAGTGGCTCTCCAGATCCCCTAAACTCATCCCTCCTGTCCTCACCCAGGGCCCTTGGTGGCTCATACATTCTCCTCAGTGGCTGCTACAGATGGGATCTTAGTTGTGTCCCCATGGTCTGCATGATATAGGCTTGATCCTCAGCTTGGCACTATTTGGAGTTGGTTGCAACTTTCAAAAATAGTCTATAGAAAGACTTTGAGTCATCAGAGGTGTGCCCTTCCATAAGAATTATGCTGCTCCTATCCTCCCCTTTCTCTCTTTATCATTCTTAGCCACGAGATGAATGACTGTGCTCTCCTGTGTGCTCCCAGCCGGGATGCGCTGCTGCTCCCTAGAGACTCGGCAGCAACAGGACCAGCCGACAAGGCGACAAGGTGCAGCAAACTTCAAACAGTGACCTGAGATGAATCTTTTCTCTGTAAGGTGATCGTCTCAGGTCTCTGCTCCTGTAATGCAGAGCTGACTAACACACATCACCGGCCAGCTCCTCTGCTCCCTGCCTCAACAGTAGGAGGAAAGCCCAATTTGCACTCAGTGGAAACGGGAGGGCTCACCCAGCTCTTAGCTTCTAGAGTACTCTTTCGGTTCCCACCTTTCTAAGGAACTTGAACTTGTAGGACCAGATTGGCCCTTTGCTTTGTAGAAGGTTTGAGAATAGTCTCTGTTGTGCTTCACCAGACTCAAAGTATCTGGCCTTGCTTTTTAAATTTAGTCAAAGATAAACTTTCAATGGGTTCCTATTTAGATAAACTATTCATCCAGTTGGTTATATGGATGGTCCCAATAAGTTACAGTAATTAACTTATGACTTCTTAATGTTAGGATGGTACAAGAGTGACATCCACTCAGGGCAAAACGTATATTAAATTTTTATGTTCATAATATGAAATAAAACCATCTCTCATGACACTGGTTGGCAGCAGTGTGATTCTGGGATGAGCAACCAAGAGCCTAGAGTGAGCTGCGTGGCTGATTTAGGATGCCCGGTAGGTTAGGTTACTTAGTGCATTGTTAATGTGTAATATTTTCAACTTTGGGTGAGTTCACCAAAATATAACCACATTTAAAATTGAAGAGCACCTGTATGTATTGCCCCTTTCTTGCCAATCCCAGACGTCGCCTTATAATTTGCCTATAAGTAGCACTTATATATTTCCCTTTGCTTGCCCAAGCTGAATGGCCCTCCTCTTTTATGCGGGGCCATGGCTGCTACACAGGGTCCTTGCATGTTGACTGATGGAGAATCCCAGTTACAAGGCTCAACTGTGCGTCCCGGTGAAAACCCCCTGGCTCCCAGAATATTCTCTACCTAGAGATCTCAACACCTGTGCCCCAGCCCCCAAGATGGTATAGCAATTAGAGCTTGGCCACATAGCAAATGGAATCACATCTTTGCCATTTCATAAACATTCAAGGCCTTCAAAAAATGGAATTGATTATTTTTTCTCCTTATTTGTGCTTTCTTCTTGATAGATGTCAGTTTTTGGAAGAGGGAATATCTTGAGCCCTAGGACCTGGGAATAAGGATGTATTTTTTGACATTTTTATAACACTTAACAAAATAAATGGCCCTCTGTTAGAATTTCCAATTGATTTTATTTACTTTCTTGTATGTCTGTATGAAAAGCCCCCTTTTCAGGATATTTTTTTCATTTCCTCTTTTTAACCAGAATTGCTGTGAGCTATCCCAAGAGCCTGGGATCTGGCTGGAGAATGCTTGTGAAATTGGTAGATTTCTTTTGAAAATGTAATTTTTCTTTTTTAAAAAAATCAATAGTCCCATTGTGGTACCTTTACTACAGGTTAGATCTACTTCTCTTTAATAAATATGAGTTCTTATTTTGGAGCACCTCTGGATGATATTTCAATGTTCTGAGGGACACAAGTCTTGACTGAGCCTTCCTGAAGCTCCAGGTGGGTGCTACCCTGACTCTTGCTTGCTGGCAGGTGAGGATTTCAGTCCTATAATGCATGTTCAATGAGTATTTGTAGCAGGAATGATTGCTGGGCTACTGGTTGCTATCCATGTTTGCTATCCTCTTGGGATCAGGAATGATCCTCACTATATGGAACATCTCCAGGGCTCAGAGTACCTCAGGCTTGCATACAGACATGGTGGGATTTTTGCAGTGACTACTGTGAACCCACTCATAAACACCTGCAAGCTGCAGTCACCTCTTGTCTTTTCCCTCATCGTTAGCCTGGTGATCTACTGGTAGGCGGATCCCAGACATTTTCTGTGGACTCGGGCCTGGCCAGAGCAGTAGGTGTCCCCCACAGAGATGCCTTTCCCCATCTCATCCCTGGTTGCATTAGTTGGCTGATCCTTGCTCTGGGGGAGCATCACTTAGGGTGCACACTGGGGAAGCCTCTTCCTGTGGCTCTCACCAGTCATACCCTGGGACCCCTCTGCCACCTATCTATGTGGTGAGGGTCATGTGGAAGAGCTGTGGTGATTTCCTGAGCGTGCAGTCCACAGTGAAGGCTTGGTCACTGTTTTCTCTTCTTTTTTTTAAAAATAATTTCATTTATTTATGTATTTGTTACAGGGTTTTGCTACACAGTTTGCTGACACAGCATGTGGTACCAGAGATCGAACTTGGGACCTTGCACTTGCCAAGCAGGTGCTTAGACCGCTGAGCTATCTCCCCAGCCCACTGTTTCCAATCTTTATTATTGCCGCTTGTTTTGAATATAGATCCTCAAGGTGACACCTCCACATGAAGAAAAAAAGCATCATCGAACATCCAATAATAAGATGTTATATTGTCATTGTTTTGCAGTGAAAAAAGCGTTAAAGGTGACCATTTGGGGGAAATATGTTCACCTGTCTTCCAGCTGTTTGTTCTTGGAAGGGTTTATATCTTATTCTGAGCAGATGTCCTCCTGGTCTCTGCTGCTAAAATGTTATTTCTTTTATGAAATTATGGTAATTGAAAAATCTTTACTTGCTGAAACTTAGAAAACTTGCGAGTCACCCTGCTTCTGAACTCTGACTCGGGGTATGAAGAAGAGCTGTGGGTTCCTGCGGTGAGAGAAAGGACACAAGGTGACCACAGCTGGCTGTGTCAGTAGTGGAGTTTGATAATAAGTACAAAAATCCTGGGAAGCCTTGAGCAGAGCCTGCTGTGTCCTGGGCCTTGGGGATGCTCCGGAGAGCTGTGCATTATGTCTTTGTAGCTGGAGGAGGTAGGATGGCCTCCAGCCTCAGGGCATTCATCCACTCCACAAATATTTACTGAGCAACTACGGTGTGCGGATCGTGGTCCTAGGGCCCCATCTGTGAGCATGAGGTGTTCTCTGCATTCATGTAGTTCTCATCGGGAGTTCTGTCCATCAGGAAGGTCTCTACTTTGCTTCTCCAATAGCCCTGGGAAGGTAGGCGTGAGACCTCCATCCTCAAGGCAGAAGCCTGAAGGCTTGGTGCCCTGCTCTGCCTCCAGAGTTGGGCTTCTCTTGCTGATCCAGGTCACTCCCAGGGCTCATGCCTGGGGAGCAGCGTGGCACTGGGACAGTCCCTCTGTGAGTATGGGCTGGGTGACACCTTGAAGCTGGTCTGCTCTGTGCAACTCCTACCTCCCAGCTACTGGCATAGCAGAAATCATAGGCCCCGGTGATCAGCTCTGACTCTGTCCCTTGCATAGCAACAGAACGACGGAAATGTTCTGGATTCTACCACAGCTCTGCCATTGACAGCCGAGTGACACGGAAGCCATCCCTTCTCCTCCTCATCTTCACTATGGTCTTAATGCTCTTGCCAGGCACTCACACGAGTCATAAACTAGCACATGGGGACGCACCGCACTCACTGCGTGGCCCATAGTGTCACTCATAAATCCTAGTTGATTTAGAGTCTGAAGAAGGGAGGTATACACATACGCCTCATTTCTGGACTTTGGCTCACTGATCTGCCTTGAAGTGATTGATTTTATATGCCCAGGCACTCTCCAGGGTGGTGCAGGGAGCCCCACTTAGCAAGCCCATTTTATGTGATGTGGATGTGATCCGTGCTTGACACCAGGGTCATATCCACATAGGGTATCACGAAACTCTCCACGTGGATGGCTCCGCACACATCTGTGGATTGCTTCTCTGTGCCAACCACACCAGCAGCCTGGCACCAGGTGGTCCCTCCTGGCTTTCCTCTCAGGCCAGCGGGAGTCCTGGGGAGCACAGAGGCTGCCTAAAAACCTGAAACTGTCAAACACCTTCCTATCTCTGCTGCCTCTGCCACACTTTCAATGATAGCCCGATTCCCTTAGTGGAAGGGGGACTCAGTACCTTCAAAGACCGAGCAGCAGCACAGCCAGGAGTGCTCCCCACCCCAGGTACAGTTCTCAGGTGTTAGGCCTGATGACTGTGCCAGTGCCTGAGGAACCTGGAGCCCACACAGTAGGCTGCAATCTCCTGATGCCAGGAATAAATGATCCTACCATTGGCTGACTCAGGAGAAGCCCAAAGGACTATTTCTTTAAGGAGAAGGCTACTTTGTTTTGTAGTAGAGCCAAGAGAGAGAAGAGGCATGGCCATCTTCATCCCTCGGTGGACCAGAATGAGGAGGCCATACTGTGGAGCCTGGGAACAAGCACCTGAATCATCTCCCAAGAGAAAGTGCCCTGGCTAGAGTCCCACAGCTCGAAGGAGCCTCAAGCGGTGCGCTGGAGGTGGGTGTCAGCAGCGGAGGTCGGCAGCTGAGACAAGAACAGGCTTGAAGCCAGGGTAGGGGGTGTCGCAGTCCCAGCTCCTGTCCGCCCCCGGGGAAAAGGCTGGATAGAGGCCCTGCGGCGACCCTGGACACATATCAGAGTGGGCATGGCGGCCTCACAGGCTTGAGGTGAGGTCTGAAGCCCTGGGCAGAGGTCCCTAGCATCCTGCTAGTGAAGGCAAGGATTCGTTAGGAGGGTGGAGTGCTCACAGAAGGCCATCTAAGGGGACAGCAGGAAGCAAAGGCTGATGGGTCATCTCCCACACGCTGTGAGTGAGGGCCCCGGCGATGGCCTCAGTGGCCTCAGGAAGCCCTGGGGCCCTCTCTCTGGGCCTGGCTGGCATTCTGTGCTCTCTAGCTCCTAGCCAAGTCCCTTACTTCCCCACCTCCAGCTGCCAAAGACTGAAGCCAAACAACCGATGTGTCCCACTGGCCAGCGGGCTGGCAGTATGCCTGACAGCTGACACCCACGTGGCTGGTGGGTTCGAACAAGTTCACCTGCAGGTAGACCTGTCATTTGCTTGTAGATGGCAGCTGTGGCAAGATCAGACCCCTGGAGAACCCAGCAGGAGACCCCTCCTCACTTAGCCTGAGACCTGAAGCAATTACCTGGATTATTCAGGCAAAAGTCCCACAATGGAGTCACTGAGATGGGGAAAATGCAAGCATCATCTTTTTTAAAACCCCTCCTTTCTCTATTCCAGAAGCTACTGTGTTAACCTTGCTTCAACCTGGCATCAGCTGAGGTCTCACTGTGCTCCCTGGGATTCACACCCGCCCCTGCCTTGTCGGCCCCTCCTGGCGGGGGTGGAAGGGTGGGGCATGTAGCATCCGGTTAAAATTGAGCAGATTAGTAAATAGATCCCATCGTTGTACTACACAATAAACAGCGCTGGGATGAACATGTGGAAGGATTACTGGGTGAAAACCTCATCAATCCATTCAGAGGGAAAAGGAGCCTTGCTGTGATGGAGCACAGATGTGTCCACACAAGCCAGAGAGAGAGGGGCAGTTGAAATCCCAGGTCCCTGATTCAGGACCACAGCGTCTTGTGAGTCCCAGCTTCTCCCTGTTCTCCTTCTCATCCATTTCTCTCTCTCTCTCTCTCTCTCTCTCTCTCTCTCTCTCTCTCTCTCTCTCTCTCTCTCTCTCTCCTGTACTAGAAATTGAACCCAGGGCCCAACCCTTAAGTTATTTTTGTTTGGTGGCAGGGTTTCCCTTCAGTCACTAAGTTGCTCATGAGTCTCGTGCCTGAGCCTCCCAGGCCTGTGTCACTGTGCCTACTAGCCCTTACATCCTTCTTTGCTGGCCACTGGGCACTCAGATCACCTCAGCACAGAGGACTCTGAGTCCACGCTGAGCAGGCAGGCCCTTGGTGAGTTCCACCAGCCTTGTTCCTGGACTTAGTCTGCATCTTCCCAGGCCTGGTCCTGTACCTCCCTGGGGCCTGGTCTCCACTTTGGATCTTGGAGAATCATTTGCACATCTCGATGTATCTAGAATGGTGCCCAGCACAAAATAACTTTCTTTTCCAGATGACGAAGGGGAACATAGGATCAGGGGACTACTTTCTGCTTATGGCAGGGCCCCTTGGGGGGTTATCGTCACAGCCCATCCAGGAGGCAGCTTTGGGCTGCCTGGAATGGAAACTGAGACTGAAAGTGTGAGCAGAGTGGTTCCTGGGCTAAAGACAGCCAGGCTAACCCTGGGCCCACCTGCTCACAATAGGTTAGCCCTGTGTACACGGGGCCCACAAAGAGTCCATTATGTGAGTCGAAACATAGCCATGAAGATAAGGCCAGGAGGGGGACAGAGAGCATACTCTGTTTGCTGATTACATGTGTGACCCTGTGGATCACAACCAGTACTTCTGTCACGTCCCACAATCCCTCCGCCCTGGTACTCCAGTGCACACGTTCTGTCCTATTCTCAGGGCACAAGCAAGCCATCTCAGACTCCTTCTTGCTTATAAGTTGACAGGCTGCATTGGTTGGATTTATTTCTATCCCTCCTCTTGCTTGCTAATTCGGGAGGCTTCCATTTTCTAGGACCAAAATACAAATCCCTTTATGAAACCAGTTTCACTCAGTATGACCATCGCTAGCTCAGTGCAAGCATTTCATCTTTCCAAGCCACGAGATCGCCTGAGAGATTGATTGGAAAGTGTTCTGTCTCTGGGGCTGGATGCTCAGCTTGTGCACAGGTGTGTTAACTCCTGGGTGACCTCCTCGTTTGCATGGCCTGCAAAACATGCAGACAGGGAAGGGTAGGAAGATACGAGCCAGAGAGGTTGGAAGCTGCTGCCTGACCTTGGGCTTCCCACACTACCCTCTGGCTCTTTCCTGCTGTCAATTTCCATGTCAGAATCAGGTCTCCTACCCCCATGCTCAGATCTGCTTTGCACCCTGCAGTTCTTCCTACCCCCACGTTCTTTCTGTGTTTTGGAATTTGACTTTTCTTTGTTTTGGTCTCTGTACATTCATTTTTTGTTTAGATCTGTTCTGGGGTCTCAGGTGAGAAACTCCATCCTCCTCTTACGTTCAGTACAAGGTACGAGCTACCCAGAGCTTCTCAGTATAGCTGCCTGTTGTTCTCAGGCTTGTCTCTGCTAGGGCTTCTTTGGGACATTATGGCAGCACCGAGATCTTAGAAATGAAGTCAACCTGGGTTTTGAATCAGGCCACACCTCTCGTTGCCTCTGTTGCTTGGTTGGGTACCCTGTCTTCCCTGGGCACTTGGAAGAACTTGTGCTTAACGATGTTGGTCTGGTTTGCTGTTAACTGGGGCAAGGAATGGAGCTGGAAAGTGTGGATCCTTGTTTTTTTTTTTTTTTTTTTTTTAATTAATTCTAGTAAGAAAGAAATAACACAGCAACTCATTTTACCTAGCAACCAAGCCTGGCATGTGAGTAGAACTTCATCCATCCGACAGGTCCAGTGTGGAAAACTGCCACAGAACTTCCTGCAGAGAGCCTAGAGACAAGACCCACTCAGCTGATCCAGGAGCAGAACATCTTGCCAGAGTGGCACAGCAGGTTCACCTCCAAGGGCTGCATCAGGAAGAAGTGGAGCACAGCAGCCTGACCCAAGCCACACCCACCTGGATGACTTTGAACTTGGAAGATCCAGATCTGGTGCTGAGGTCAGAACTCTACCAAAACTCTACACCAAAGGTCAGAAGGCAGGGCTATACAAATGACAAACAGAAGGAACAAAATGCACTCTCAGGCGCTGCGCCCACCCAGAACAAATACAGAAGACAATAGCATAGAAGGAATTGGAAATTACACACTTGAAATCTAAAATAATAGTATCTGAAGTAAAGAAACAACTGCAGAAAGGTATAGAAGAAATAAGATCAGAAATAATTTCTGAAGTAAAAAAAGAAATAATACCTATAATAAAAGAATTACTAAGTGTTTCTAAAGAAGACACTGATAAAAAATAGAGGGGAATAAAAAAATGATGGAATCCTTGAAGGAGCAATATAGGAAAGTAACAGAATGTATGAAGCAGGTTTGAAGTGCTATATAGGAACTTAAAACCTCAATCACAATCTGGCAAAACCATTTCAATGAAAGTGAAAATAGACTTTCAGACCTTAAAGACACCATTGTAGCTAGTGAAGAGGTAAGAAAAGATCTCTTAAAAACAAGTAGGATGCGAGAAAAGATAATTCAACATCTGCAAGATGATGCAAAGATAAACAACGTAAGGCTAATAGGCATCAATGAGAAAGGAGTCTGTACGAATGATATAAAAAGAATATGGGTAGAAGTAGTAGCAGAAAACTTCCCAAATATGACAATTTGACATTCAGGTAACTGAAGCACATAGAGCTCCCAATAACATCAACCCAATTAAAACCACATCCAGACATATAACAGTCAAGATCCCAGAAATTCAACACAGAAACAGTATACTAAAAGCTGCTAGAGCAAAGAAACAGATCACATTTAAAGGAAAATCCATTAGAATAACGACAGATTTCTCTTTATAAACCATCAAGTCAAGAAGAATACAGAGCAAAGTACTTCAAGTCTTGCAAGAAAAAAAACTGCAGCCCAGACTGCTATACTCTGCAAAACTCTATTTCAGGTTCAATGGAGAAGGACAAAGAACAACTAAAGAATTTTAAAGAATTCTTCCAGGACAAAGAACAACTAAAGAATTTTATGATGACAAAGCCAGCCCTGCATAGTTTACTAAAATATATTCTAGAGAGGGATCAAAATGACCACAACTCCATGAAGGAGGATGTAAAGAACCCACCAAATAGGGCAAACAGTTAAACACAGGAGAAAAAGAAGTATACAAAAGCAGTCCTTCAACTATACTTTTGTATACAGCAGCAGAATACGTCCAGCAGCATATTCTACCAGCGGACTTTTTCTGCACCATATGGGTCATGATTCTGTCTGGTTCTACAGGGTAGATATCAAGGAAATAGCAGTAGCTCAGTTCCACAAGTGACACCTGGCCACCGGTAAGCATCATGGACACTGTCCACATCCACAACATACTAGAACTTTAAGTGATATCCTGTCCCCAGACTGTTAGAAGTTCTGGTCATATATTTGCCATTCCAGTATTTATGTTATGTTTTATTCTTAGTAATTCTTTACTACCATGGAAACTTTCAGTTGATATCTTTGTATATTAACCTATTCGAACACTGTGCGAGTACTTTGAATTGATTACATATTCATACGTATGATTTTATCTTTTTTCTCATTAAAGTGAATAATAAGAAAGAAAGAAATAGCAATGAGACAGTTTCAAGACACATCAGTAGGACAGCCATGATAATCAATGCAATGCATATTGTTGTCTTCATAGTAGTTGTTCAAAGTACAAGATGCAGACATGATAATTTTTCTAAACACTATTGGTACAAATATTTCTTCTCATTGAATTAAGAGAAAGTAGTTGTATGTATAGTCCAATGTTCCATAATAGTAGTGCATTATCAGCAGAAATGGCAACGTCGGAAGCTGTTGACCTGAGCCTTTTATAGTTCAGCATACTAATCTGGCTTTACTTTTTATGCATTGTGGTTAGATTTTTCTGCTGAGAGAAAACTGATCAGGCAATGGCCATGACTCATCCAGATGGCTGACACTGACAGAGTTTCTACAAAACACTGTATATGGTTCCAAGGTAAATACTGAGGGGATGCAACTGACCTTGTCAGATACAAAAGTTACGTGTTTTATTATATAGGTCTTGCTTTAACTTGGCCTTAACCACCCAGCAGAAAAGATCCTTGTTTTTCCTTGCCAGAGACTGTAAATGTGTCCTTTGTTGGTGTGGCATTTCTTGAGGTGTGGCTGAGCTGGAATGCCACTCCTGTGGATAGTACTGCTTCCTGCTGTCAGCTAGGAGCTCACCTGTAGCTCTTGACCTGGCCACCTCAGTGCTCATTTATGCTGTCCTCACGTGCCTTAGGCTTCTCAAAGCAGAGGGGCTAAGTTCTAGGAGTGCACATTCCCAGAGCCTGGAGCACAAGCTGCAGGTTGCACAAGGCCAGCTTGGGCAGTAGGAGAGCACCTCATCTGTGGCTCTACCCTCATCTAAACAGTCAGAGATCAACCCGGTTCAAGAGGTGGAGGAGTGCGTCACACCTTTCAATGCAACACCTGCTGAAGAGTTTGGAGTACTTCCTCTTACTCTACTGCTTTAATGTTTGTTGTTGCTATAATAGAAAACCCAAGACTGAGCAATTTATGAAGAACTGAGACTTATTTGTTATACCTCTTGAATCTGGACAGTACAACATCAAGGGGCCTGGAACTTATGAGGGCCTTATTTCTATGGCATCCCATGGCAGAAGGAAGAAAGACAAGAAAGTACACAAGAGGGAGGGGAAAAAAGAAGGTCGCTAGACTCCTCCTTTTATTAGGACCTCATTCCTCAAATAATCAACTTACTTCTGCAATAACACAACCTGTTCATAAGCACAGATCCTTCTTAAAGGTCAATAATGGAATTTCAACTCATGGAGTTTGAGAGAGTCATCTAACCACAACCCCTAACTCACCAGCACCTACCTGGGGTGGTTGCAGTCGAAACTCTAGCCCCCGGTAACTGGGGTAGATGACCAGTTTCCAGCTGGATAATCCAATTCTCTGCCCCTATTTCTAGAGTCACAAGCCCTGAACTGGCAATTCCAAGAATAACACAGGAACCATGTAGATTCCCCTAGACTTCTGCCTGTTTCAGATTTTTACTAGACTGTAGCAGGTGTTTGGTTACCTGTGATGACTGGAGCCTCAAGCTGTCTGTAGCCAAAGAGTTCTCCAGGGCCATCACAGAAGTTCTGCTTTAGGGTACAGCAATGCAAACACTCGGCAGTGCAGATTGAAGGTTTGTGACAACAAGAATAGCAAGGCCACAATAGTGACGATGATAAAGTCTTTGGAAGTGGTGTACTCTACAGACTCCCGGCTATATAAAGTAACTGCATCTCTCTTTTGCTAACACTAGTTTTAAGTTATCTCTTGCTATCTGTGGTCAGAAAGGTTCTAGCTGGGAGGAAGTCAGTGACTCTGGTTTGGTCTCTCAAGGAGAAAGTACACAGTGGAGATAATTATTGCAGGCGAAGTACTGTCCCCAGGGCATTGAATTTACTTTATGTAAAGCTTACAGAAACATTGGTGAGGGAAAACATGGTTTTACCCACTCTTCAAGGAAACAGAAAATCAGACAGGTTCATGCCCTATTCAAAAATAGTATAACCAAGGGCTAGTCAAATAGCTCAGTGGATTAAAGTACCTGCAAGCAGGTGCAGAGGTCTGGGGTTCAATCCCCAGGCCTGCCATGCCACTACAAGTCAGATCTAGCTGTGAGACCCTTCCCTAAAGTTGACCTGCCACAATTTTGTATGTGGTTACATGGTTAGATTTTTAAATTTCTGTGTAAAAATGTGTAATTTTTTTATCATATTCTATAGGGATTTATTAGAATATCAATGATTGATAGAAAATACTGGTTCCTTCCCTAAAATACAAAAAAAAAAAAAAAAAAAAAAAAAAAAAAAAAAAAAAAAAAAAAAAAAAAAAAAAAAAAAAAAAAAAAAAAAAAAAAAAAAAGTGGCATAACCAGTAAGTGATGTAGCATTGCTTGAGATCTTTTAAATAATACATTTATATTCCACTCACTGGTTCATAATGTTCCTTATGCCTCACAGAGATTAGGCAGGCAAGGTGTGGTTAGAGTGAGGAGCATTGGTATGATGTTGGGGGCACAGTAAATGTGCCAACAGCACAAAGGTATTATGAGAGAAGGAGATCCTTTGCTCCCTCTGCGTTCTCCTTCTCTAGGGCATCTTTCTGGAGTCAGCAACTCATGGTTACACTTCAGTAGCATCAGGCCATTAGGTAATCTAACATTTTGGGGAACAAGTTTGCACTTTAGAGGGACCTTCTGGTGCTAATGAGACAGAAAGAGGAGAGGGAAGGAATGGTAGTACAGGTTCCTTTCTCCAGCTCTGGGGTCCTTTGCAAGGTTCTGTCCAGGCTCCTGAGTTCTCCGCTGGGCTCTCGGACTCCTGTGGGAATGGCTGCCCCTCCATTCTCTGCAAGCTGGTCTGACGATCATCTTCGAGGTGAGTGTCTAATGAGGAACTAGGCCTGCAAAGCAGATGAGGACAGATTGAAGTCTGCCAAACACAAAAACACCCCTCATCCCTTCCAGCAGTTCTTAACCTGTGGGTCATGACCCCGGCGGGGGTCGAATGACCAAAACACAGGGGTCACCTAAAGCCATTCTGAATCTTAACTGTAGCAAAATTACAGTTTTGAAGTAGCCACCAAAATTATTTTTTGGTTTGGGGTCACTGCAACACGAGAAACTGTATTGCGGGGTCATGGCATTAGAAAGGTTGAGAACCACTGCCTTAGACATTTCTGTCCATGCCTGGAACCCATGGGGTCAGTTCAAGGCCAAGATGCCATAGTCGGCAAATGTCTGCGTGAGAGAGAGGCTTGCTCTGTGCTCACGCATTGCCCTACTGGTTTAGCCAGTCATAAACTTTTGATGCTGCTTCAGATCCCAGAAACGGATGCAAAACCTGCTCCCTGGATTGCCTGACTTATAGCCCTAAGCAAGCACTACGCAGAACTGAATCTGCCTCTTGATGGAAATGGACTCGAGGTCCTAGTGAAATAAATAAGTACAGCACACATCTCATATACTAAACATACACTTTTTTTGATCACTGCCGGCTCTGCCCCCATGGGGCCTGGCTTAGAATATACAGGTTGAAGCTATTTGCACATGGGGCCTCTCTGGAGGTCCTGGAGACATGATGTGGAATTCTTAAAATTTCTCTGGGGGAGGAGCTCCCTCTGCAGCCCTGGGGATGATTAGTTTTGCCATAATTGCCTTCACTCTGCCTGGATCCCGTTCGAGGTTTTGATGTCATCGCTCTCACTCCAAATTCTATTGACTTTCAGAACAACCTTCAGGGCGCCTTCCACTAGAACCTGGAAGAGCTTTGACTTGCCAAGAGATGCTAAAATCTAGCTCACATGAGACTCATCCGCAGTAACTAACCAATTGTCTTCTCCCCATTTGGGAAGTAGGAAGAGGCAGTGGCCCTCTCTTAATTAAGGGACAGTCAGGGAGGGACAGGGACCCTTGACCGACAATTGAGAGAAGGGGATTTTAGACTATTTTTAATTCTCATTTCTGGGTAGCTGTGCAGTCCCTCTGCCAGCTACGACCAGGCACAGTGCTCTTCATTTCTCCTGGGCCCCCACTATCTTTCTCCTGTGTCTATGGATAAAGCTATTGGTTGCTAAGCCATAAACCTTTCTGCCTGTCAAACCTTCTGACTGGAGCCCCCTCCCCATAAGAAGAGGTCTCCTGCACCTTCTCTGTTCCCTCTGTTTCCAAAAGAGTCCTGGGGCAGTGGTCCCTCTGTGGACCACTTCACTAGAGCTGGATTTTGTTTACTTGTCATGCCCACCACTACACACTCAGCCCAGCAAAGATCATCTCTGCGATAATCTATGGGGCTGCTGTAATAAAATATCATAGGCAAGGGCTGGGGAGATAGCTCCGTGGGCTAAGCGCCAGCCTGGCAAGCACAAGGACCTGAGTTTAATCCCTGGTACTACATGCTGTGCTGGCCCCAAGCTGAGCTGGCCACCGAGATGGGGTGTGGTAACACGTGCTTGTGATGCTGTGTCAGGGAGGCTGAGACAGGAAGATCACTGTGGGTCTGAGCTGTGTAGAGAGACCCTGTACCAAATAAATAAAAGAGTAAAGAAAAAAAAATTAAATGTCACAGGCAGGTGGCTTCAACAACTCAAATTTATTTTCTCAGAATTCTGGAGGCTTGAGGTCAAGGTCAAGGTCAAGGTTGACTACTCGTGAAGTTTATCTTCCTGGTTTACTGATGGCGTTTCTGCCTGTGTCTTCAGGTGACCTTTCTCTGTGAGTATGAGTGGAGAATAATAAAACACAAGAGCTCTGGTATCTTTTCTCTTCTTATAAGGACCCTAGTCCTATCGCATTAGGGCTCCATCCCTATGACCCCATTTAACCTTAATTACCTCCATAGAGGCCCTATCTCCAAATACAGTCAGAGTAGGGTTGGACTTTCAATTTAAGAATTGGGGGAAGACAGTTTGGTCCATAATAATCTCCAATCCCGTGATAAACATAAACACTACCAAGAACCTGGAGGCCACCTACCATCCCTTGACCAGAATTCCTAAAAGCAAGGAGCTGAACTAAGCTTCCCCTAGGTTCTTGCTCATATTCCTAGGATGGCCACAGCCATTTTCACTGTACAAAGCCACAGACTCCGAAGTCTTTCCTGAGCCCCCGGCAGTTCTGCAGATCCTGCTCAGCTCTCCTTTCTATCTCACAATTCCCCATCACTCTTCACTTGCTCTGAATCTGCATCAAACCGCAGGAGCCTCCTCCTCTGCTGGCCTCCTTATCCCCAGTAGCCTTCACTCTGGAAGCCTCTGCCTTTGGTAGGGGGAAGGGGCTGGCTAGGAGATGAGCATCTGCAAATAAGGGCAGGAGGGGAGAGAAGGCACCAAATGATTTCTCAGTATGGCTTGTGGCCCAACCAGTCTGTGGCTGGATGTGCCAGGGAACAAGAAAGGTCAAGTGCAGGTTTAGAACAGCTGCCTACAGCTGACCCACCTCTGCCTCCACCACAAGGGTTCCCTTACCTAGCAGTATGCTAAGGGTTCATCCTCATGGAGCAAGGCTGGTCCTGTGCCTATAGTTCAAGGGGTAGAGGTGCTTTCCATCACTTTCAACCCCAGTGAAATGTTGAAACACAACCTTGTTTCCAACATCACCACCATCATCATCACCATCACCATCATCACCATCATCACCATCATCACCATCATCAT
>PVJA010036051.1:0-21389 GCA_004027025.1 Myocastor coypus | reverse complement strand
CAGGGTCTCGTTATGCAGTTCAGGCTGGCCTTGAGCTCACTTTTGTAGCCCAGGCTGGTCTCAAACTCGCATCAATCCTCCTGCCTCAGCCTCCCCAGTGCTGGGATTACAGGCGTGCGCCACCACTCCCGGCTCTTGTACGTATTTCTAAAGATGCTGACTGAGGGGCTGGGGAGATAGCTCTGAGGCACAAGTGCCTGTTGGGCAAGTGTAAGGTCGTGAGTTCGAACCCTGGTCTCCCCCCAAAAAATAAAAATAAAAAATAAAGATGCTGACTGAAAGAAACCAGGGGAAAAGGGTACACATGCTGTGGTTTTATTTATATACAGTTCAAGAGCAGACGGGGAGAAAGTTCAGGGGACCCAAGTGTCACCAGAGGGGTATGTAGCAGGGACTTGGAGGTCACTGGGGGTCGTGGACATGTGCTCAATCTGCTACCCTCCGGGTTGTGGCTCCAGGGTAGACACAGGTATGAGTCTGTAACACATTTCACTCAAAATAAGCATTGGCTGTTCCTCAACAGGGCCGCTTTAATACATGGCGATGATTTTCCTGAGGGAAACTGAGGCAGGCAGTGCCACTTAGCGTTAAGGTATGGGACAGAGTAGTGCCTGGGCCTGCAGCCTGGAAGCCCACCTGCCTGGTGTCCTGCCCCACCTTGCTTCCCAGTGGCCACGCTGCATGCCCTAAATGCAGGGTCCTTGACACCTCTAGGATACTCACATTAACTGAATTCCCATCTGTTAACTGCAGTGTGGCTCGGTTTCCCCATCTGTCAAGTGGGGACGAGGGTGACAGGCATACTGTAGATTGTGGGGCTGAATAGATTGTGTGTGTGTGTGTGTGTGTGAGAGAGAGAGAGAGAGAGAGAGAGAGAGAGAGAGAGAGAGAGAGAGAATCTGGAACAGTCATTTTGTGCTGCCCCAGAGGCAAAGCCACCGATGTCTGTGTCCTGGTCATGTTGGCCACGGTTTCCATGGAGACACTAGCTTGGTGTGAGCAGGGGGCCGTGGATCAGAGCGCAGTGGGGAGGAGCAGGCTGGGCAGAAGGCGCTGGCCAAGCCCCCGTCCACCCCACCCCCAAAGACAAAACCTAAATCTTGTGATAACACAGTTCTTTCCCCAATTCCATGCCAGCAGAAATACTGGCCAGTAATTACCTAGCAGATGAGAAAATCTACCAGGACCCCAATTAGGTACCTGAGGACATAATCGGCCCCTAATTAGAAAACGTTGTCAAACGGGAACGATGATCTCATTCTCCCTTTCATTTCTTCCCTCCTCCAGCCAAAAGCCTCTGCTTCCCTTCCCCCACCAGGCCTCGGGCTCCACCTGCTGGGGGCAGGGAGGCCAGGCCTGTATCTGTCACCAGCGCTGGCACAGCCATGGAGGTGGCATCAGGAGCCCTGTCACATCCCAGGAGCCCCTGTGCCCTAAGTGTCACCATGGGGCCTGTTGACTAACCAAGAGACCAGGGTTGGGCCTGTCTCTCTGGCCCTAGGCCAGGGCCTGGCATCCCTCAGTGCTTAGAAATGACTGATCTACCTGTGTGGGGGTGCACAACTGTAATCTCAGCACTCAGGAGGCTGAGGCAGAAGGATCTCTGTGAGTCTGAGACCAAGTTGGGCTGCATAAGCAAGTTCAAGGCCAGCTAGACTACATAGTGAGACATTTTAGTTTCAAGAACAAAATAGAAAGGACTGGCCTGCAGGGGTGACGAGATGCCTGCCCCGTCCGTACCAGGCTGTGTGTGTATGCTGGGGTAGGTTACTTAACCTCTGGGTCCACTGTCCCTCCTCCCGCAGAGAGCACAACCAAAAGCCACCTGAGGGCAGGTGTAGGAAGGGGGTCAGTGACTCCACGTGTCCTCCCATTGGGGAGGAAAGCTGGTGGCTTGGGAGCCTCAGGAAGCCCCAAGTGTCCAAGTCCAGGGCCCACGGTGGGGTGCAGGGGGAGCAATAAATTCCTGGTCGCAGAGAGGAGGGGACAGAAGGACCACACCTGACGTCCCTCCTCCCCTTCCAGCAGCTTCCAGCATGAGGGTCTTCCAGGCTTCTCTGAAGAGGGCACTAATTAAGCCTTAATTGGCTCAGCACTAATTAACTTCTTAATTACACGAAACCACGATTAGCTGCGCGGCAGACGCTGGCATGCCTTAGGAAGTGGCTCCTCGCCCCTCCCCTTTCCCAGGACCCATGGGGACAGCAGAGGACAGGGGGGCACATGACTCCAGGGACACCGCTGGCCCGGGCGCAGTTGGGCGAATCTGGCTGCCTGGCTCTTGTCCTCATGGTCCACTTCAGATATCTTTGCTCTGAGGTGGCTCAAAAGTGATCCACACTCAGGAGAAATGGTCTTGAATTTTGAACCTTGCTTCAGGCCAGATGAGGGCACAGGTGCTCAGACAGGGAAGCGGAGGTGTCATGGTTTGTGCCTAGGTTTCCCCGGAAAGCCTCATGCAGTCATGGGGCAGCTTTCAGAGTTTGTGCTTAGTTAATGATCCAGCGCTGGGATTGTGGGCGTGGCCACTCGGGGGCGGACCATCTGCATCACAATGTAGGTAGGGGAGAGAGGCTGGCTAGCAGCCGAAGCTACTGCTGCTCCCTTTCGCTTTTTGCTGTTTCCTGCCACCGTGAACCACGAATGGCTGCCCTCTGCCATGCGTCACGCAGCCCCTGTACCATCTGCCTGAGCATGGACTGAAGCCTCCACTAGCCGTGGGCTGAATAAATCTTTTCTTCCTTCGTTTTAGCTGTTGGGTATCTTGTCCCAGCAGTGAGAGAAAATTAACCAAGGCAAGAGGGCTAAGGTGTGGGCGATGGAGACAGAGGGTCAGGGGGATGGGGGGTGCTTGTCCTCCTTCCAGCAAGTCCCCTACACATCGCTCCTGGCCCTCGTGGCTCGGTGTCCTCATTGGGTGTGACTCATTCCCACCCCAGAAATCCTGATGTGCCATGTGGGGTGTCTTGCACACTTTACACAGGAAAGCAGGTGCAGAGAGGCCAGTGGAGAGCCTTGAGTTGCATCTGCTCAGAGGAGGATTTGGGGTGCCGGCCCTCACGAGCAGAGCCTACAGAGCCCTGGTCTTCCCACGGACCTCTTCTGCACCCTCTGTGGAACTTCTGGGGTGCTGCAGGGTGGACTCATTGCCAGGGAATGTGTGCTGACCGAGTACTGGAACTCGTGAAAGTGGGAACAATCCCCACAAACACCAGCAAGGGGGGCTGCAGCAGGGGGCCGCTTGCCAGGCCCTGGACTCTTGCAGACACCGTGCTAGGTGCGGAGGACCCTCAGCCCTAGGCCACACCTCATTCCTCAGGCAGAGCACAGGGGCGCCCTGCCAGGCAGTTGGATGAAGACAGAGCAGCCACGGGGGGCACTGGCCACTTCGTCCACAGCCCCGGGTATGCCTCAAGAGAGGGCTGGTGGGGGGGCTTGGGTACCTCCCCGGCCCACGCTCTCCTCCTGTGGGGCTTCACACCTTTGTCCCCTCTCTGTCTCGGTTTTTCCCATCTTGCCCACATCACCAGTCTCTGCATCCTCTCCTAATCCATCCCCTGGCCATCCAAAGTCCCCTCCTGGGCTGGCAAAGCACTGCCCAGGCCATCCCCGAGGCCTCCTCCAGGCCTCCCTGGCCTCCCAGGCCACCTTCCCCAGCCTCTACCACCCTGTCCTTGGGGCCTGTCACCCTCCCAGGGCACCCCTGTCATCATGCACACTTTGTCTGCACATGTATTGGGCTTCCTGTGGGCCAGGCCATTGTGTTCTAGAGCAGTCAGCTCAATTGATCTCAGCTACCCAGGTCTGGTACACTTCAGTGTCACCTTGTACAGAGGGGAAAGCTGGGACAGCAAGCAGCAATGGGGACCTGGGACCAAGAACCCGGAGGCCAAACACAGCCATGGCCACTTGAACTTCCTCAAGGTCGCAAGGTAGATAAGCACCAGGGCACTGGACGCATGCGACACAAGCGTCCCGGGTAGTGGAGATCCCCCATCCTTAGTGGCACAGTCGGGCCCTATGCCAGCACCTCAGTGTGTGCGCAAAGCACTGTGTGGTGTGTGCACCGATGTGTCCACACCTGCACGCCTCCCTCGTGGACAGCCTCGATGCCATGTGTGCAGTGTACACACGCGTACCGCCTGTGTGCGCCAGGGTGCAGTGCTCCAGGGCACTTGGGGGCACACATCACCTTCCCCAGGGTGGTTGTGACAGCCTTAACTACACTGAGGGCCATGGGGTGGCTCGGTGGTGGTGCCGGCTCAGCATGCATCAGGCCGGGGTTTCACCTCAGCGCCAAGTGAGGGGTCGTAGGGTTCCTGTCCTGCAGCCCCTGATCTGGTGGCATGCACTGCCCAGGTCCCTTCTGAGCAAGTACAGTAGAGTATGTGACCTGGGTGTGTACCACAGTGCACAGCTGTGTGTGTGTGTGTGTGTGTGTGTGTGTGTAATGTATATGTGCACCAACAGCTCACCACGGTTTTTTTTTTTTTTTTTTTTTTTGGTGGTAACAGGGACTGAACTCAGGACCTTGTACATGGCAGGCAAGCACTTATTCCACTGAGCTATCTCCCTGGCCCTCCAGCTAAATATTTATATGGTGCCTCTGAGTGCATTTCAGGCTCACAGAAGACACATGTGATAAGACCTACGTGTGATAAGCACATATGTGTGGAGCATGCTGTGCTCATGTGCAAAGCTCTGACTACTTGGGAAAGAGGGGCTGGGAAGAGAGCAGAACCGCGCCGAGCCGGATTCCGGTCCTGCCCGTCTGTGCGCGCTGCATGTTCCAGGCCGTGTTCTAGGAGCTGTGTCCGCAGGGAGAGTAGCGATGGCAGCGACACCAGTGAGTGCACGTGTGGGCCTCTGCGCCATGCGCAGGCTGGGGCGCACATTCAGGGTGCAGGACCGCACGTCGGTGTGTGCGCGCTGGGTGGCAGGCCGCGCCCCAGACGCCCTTGTCGGCAGACCCTGGTCCAGAGCCGTGGCTGTCGGGAGGGGCCTCGGGCTGTCAGGCCCCTATGAGTGAGGGGCGCCCCCGCCTGCAGTGATGGAGCCCTGGCTCCCCCACCAGGGCTGCCAAAATACGTCCAGACAGGGTGTAATTACCGGCACTTACCGCGGCCATTACCCCCCTTGCCGCGGCGCGTGACACACGACCCGTCAGCTTGGCGTTCGCACCATTAAGGGGCCTTATTAGCATCCCAGCTCAGAAGCAAAATTACCCTCACTGCTCATTTCGAGATGTCATCAATTTTAATTTAGGGCCCAAAGATAGTACAATGGGAAGGCCCTGCCTGCCGGCAGCCGCACACAGGGAGCAGGGGCGGGGAGGCTGGGAGAGGCAAGTGGGACTGAGGCGGCAGGGGGAGGGGAAGGAGGGACAGGTCCCCCTCCCCCCAAGGCCCTTTCACCCCAGAAATCCTGGAAGGTCCACTTTTGCCCTCCCCTTTACAGATGGGGAAACTGGCTGAGGGCTTCCAGCACACAGCAAGGTCCCAGGAAGCGCAGGTCTGCCTGGTGTCGCTGTTCTCTGCTCTTCTGGACCAGGAGCTGAGGCCGGGGAGAAGGAAGGGTCTCGGGGATACCCAGCCTTGTGCACCATGACCCTGTTGGGACACCCCTTCTGGCTCAGGCCAGCCCAAAGTTGGGTGCCTCTGGCTTAGCCGGGTGCTGATACGCTCAGGTCAAGGTCTTTGGCTTTATTTATTTATTTTTTTTAAATTTTATTTATTTTTTTCTTGTTTCAGAACCTTTGTTTGTTTATTCACTCATTTTTATGGCCGGCTCAGCCTGCCCCGAGGGCAGGGCTGGCTCAGCATGTGGTGCCGGGGATCGAACCGCGGTCCCTGAAGCTGCCCAAGGTTTCCAAAGCAGGCGCTTTAGACCGCTGAGCCATCCCACCAGGCCCCAAGGTCTTTGGCTTTAAAGGAGCCCGGGGGAGCGTCACCCCGCAACACACTGTTCAAATGAGCGACAGGACAGGGAGCACAAGTTGGTTATTTCAATCTGTCTTCCAATGTTTGTTGAATGACCGCCTTACTGAGTACATAGACAAACACGCTGCCTCTGGGGGCCTCCAGGGACAGAAATCTGGATGGGTCCTCAGTCTTTCCTGGGCTGTGTGGCCCACAACTATGACCAGGACCGCGGCATCCACACCCCTGGATGGAGCAGGGCTGGTGTACTCTGCACCCCGATGTTAAAGGGGAGTTTCCAGACTTGGGCAGTGGGGGGGGGGTGCCCCTTCTCCAGCAGTGGATGGCACCACAGTCCTGGTTGCCCCAGCACCTCTAGCCAGCAAGGCCAATCTGTTCTAACTCACAGAAGGGTTCAGGCAGGACCCTGCAGCCCATGGGCCTCAGTTTCTCCAAGTGTAAAGGAGAAGGCTTGTGACAGGCCACAGGAAGGGGGCCAGGCCAGGCTGGGGAAGAGGGCACTGCCCACCCCAGAGCCACCTTCAGTCTCTGGTCCAGGTGGGAGGAGAGGGGCCCTTATCCGGAGCCAAGACAGGGTCCTCACCAGCGGCCGGCACTGCTCTTCAGCCTCACCAAAGACGGATTGCTGCCTTAATCACTCTGGAAAAGAACCCCAAGCCGATATAATATTATAATTAATTAATTCACTAAAAAGGTATTAAATTTCTCTCCCCCCTGTGGATATTATCTGAATTCATTGACCTTTAGAAAAATCACGCTCTAATTGTAACCGGGTCCAAAAGCATTTGCAGCCAGCCCCTTTTACATTAATAATATCTTCCCAGACTTGGCTCTGGTGGCTTAAATATTGTATAAATTCCACTGGCCCCATGGAAGAGAAAACCATGGAAGTAGATGGGGCTGGGAAGAGACGGGGCTCTGGGAAGGGTCAGCCATCATGGTGGCCAGCAGGTGGCTGGGGGAGCCCCGGGAGTAGGAGTGGTAAAGTTGGGGTGGATTTTTAAGAGGCTGTGAGGGGAGACTGCATAGTATGTATTCATGGCCCAAATTAATAAAGGATCTCCGATCTTATTTTATTTTATTTTTTTTTAGGATCTCCGATTTTAAAGAGCAGAGACAGGCCGGGCATGGTGGCTCACGCCTGTAATCCCAGCACTCGGGAGGCTGAGGCAGGAGGATTGGTGCGAGTTCGAGACAAGCCTGGGCTACAAAAGTGAGCTCAGGACCAGCCTCAACTGCATAGCGAGACCCTGTCTCAAAAAGACAAAATAAATAAATAAATAAAGAGCAGAGACAGAGACAGGGCGGCCTTTTGCCGACAGGAAGGGGACGACCAGCCAACAGATGAGGGAGAGGAGGGAGGGGATGAGAGCCAGCACGGCTGACACATGCGCACCAACTCGCAGGGACAAATGCAACGCCAATGTGCTGTGAGCACAGACTAATACAGATAAAAACAAATTTTAAAAATTCCTACCTCGTGCCAAGCATGGTGGTGCACGCCTGTAATCTCAGCACTCAAGACGCTGAGGCAAGAGGATCAGTGCGAGTTCAAGCCCAGCCTGGGCTACAAAAGTGAGCTCAAGGCCAGCCTGAACTGCACAGCAAGACTCTATCTCATGAAGACAAAAATTCTTTTTTCTATCTCAGATATGAATAAAAAATAAAAGAACTCAGGGTGGAGCAGCCCATCCAAGTTCCAGGCAGCATGCTTTGAGGTCCCCTATACCTCACCCCCACCAGCAGAGGAATCCAGAAACCCCTGCCAGGAGGTATGTTCTGAGTGAGCAGGGGGTGCAGAGGGAGGCAGGGCCCAGCATGCCAAGACAGCGCAGCCAGGGCGCGCGTGCTGTGTTGTCCAATCCCCAACGGCCGATGCCCTGGCTCCTGCACTAGGCCTGCACAGGCCTCCTCCCGCTCCTCCCATTTAAAAGGAATTCTCAAGTTGAAGAGTGGATGCCAGGGCCCGGCAGGATGGCTCAGTGGTCTAAAGCGCCTGCTTAGGAAGGCTTGGGCGACTGCAGGGACTGCAGTTCGATCCCCGGCACCACATGCTGCACCAGCCCTGCCCTCAGGGCAGGCTGAGCTAGCCATAAAAATAAATAAACAAACAAAAGTTCTGAAACAAGGAAAAAAAAAA
The DNA here is from genome assembly GCA_004027025.1 of Myocastor coypus. NCBI lineage: Eukaryota > Metazoa > Chordata > Mammalia > Rodentia > Myocastoridae > Myocastor > Myocastor coypus. The sequence continues at coordinate 13,310 of PVJA010036051.1, read as the reverse complement.
AGAGTGGATGCCAGTAATCCATCCCAGCACTCTAGGAGGCTGACGCAGGAAGGGTGCGGATGGGAGCCCAGCCTGGGCCATTCGTCAAGAGCCTGTCCCAAAATAAAAAGGGGAAAAAATGTAAAAAAAACAAAAAGAAAAACAAACAAACAAAAAAAAAACAAAGGAAAAAGACCTAGGGGTACAGCTCGGGCACTGGGTTCAACCTTGTGTGAGGAGAAAAAGGAGAAGAGAAGGAGGGAAGGGGACAGGAGGGTATCACTCGAGGCAGAGCCGTCGGGAGGACGCATCCCCCATGGAAGTGGGGCTTCTCTGCAGCCCAGGTGAGGGTCTCAAGCCAGCAACCAACACAGTCCGTGAGGACACACGACCCTCGAGGGGGGGCCACTGTCACAGCCCCAGGGTGGAGGAAGCCCAACCCTCCACCCTCCAGCCAGACCTCACGGCCACCTGGCCCTGGCCCAGGGCGCCCTCTTGTGGATATGACTCCACTCACACTCTGGGGTCCTGTCACTACGGATCCCACTGGGGATCAGAAAGCGGGGCGGCAGGTGAAGGCCAGAGTGGCCTTGGGGTGCCCCAGGGTGAAGAAGCCCAGTCTGGCAGGGAGAGATCTCTGTATGGCTGGAGGACCCCACCCCTCGAGGGCCTGGAGAGTCATAGGTGGGTGTCTGGGGCCCCCAGCTCCAGTCCAGGGGTGCTCGGTGGCTAGGGGGTGGGGTACTGCAGCTGGAAGGAGGAGCCAGCGCCCGGGCTGGCACAGGCTGCAAGGTCATCCACTGCTCCATCTGACCTTGAGACTAATCCTGAGTCACCCCCAATCTGGCAGCCCTGGTGTCCACATTCCAGGCCCATTCCTTGCCTCTGCTCGTTAATTGCTTAACGTTGATTTGATCTCTAGTGCTGCAGAGAGGAAATTGCCCTCTTAGCCATTTTAGTTGGGATTTTTCTTTTTAATGATTCTTCAGCCATCCTTGTGAGGAGAAGCCACTTTGGTGGAAGTCGGGGGGGAGGGACACAGTGAAGCCCCAAAGACCCCTTCCTTGGGGTCTTTCCTCCTCCGGACTCAGGTGGCCCCATGGGACCCTTTCCTGACGGAAGAGCTATGTGTCTTGCCCACACGGATGCCAGGGCGCCTGTCCTGCTGGAGGCCACACCACAGCAGAGGGGCCACCCCAGGACAGGGGTGGCTAGCCGAGGTGGGACAGAGAGGCCAAGCAAGAGGAGTGGCCGAGTAGGGGAGCGAAGCTGCCTCTGCCTCCTCTGGCCCGATAGGCTCGGGCCCCAGCGGGAGGTGCGGGACACGCGTGGCGGCAACGCCACCTTGTGGCCCCGAGGAGGAACAATGCCCTCACTGACACCCAAAGCTGTTTCCTCTCCGCTGAGGGGCTGTGGAGTTCTGGGGGACCTTCTTGTTTGTCCCTTTCTCTGTACCCCGCAACACCTCAGGGAGCACCTGAAGTCTGAATCCCCTAAGTCTGAATTCCTGCCACCTGCCCTAGGCCAGCACCAAAGAGACAGGACCAGAGAGTACAAAGCACAGTGTTTACTAAAGGCACAAAGTGGGGATCCGGAGAGAGGGGAGCTGCTCTGCTGGCAGTGACCCTTCAGTCCCGAACCCAACCCTCTCTTCTGGCCACACCGCCCTCACCCCACGGGGAGAGCTGTTAGCACCAAAGGCGGGTAGGTGCCCACCTGAGGGGTGACCATGGGAGCCCCAGACAGCGAGGCTGAGGGCCTCAGGCAGGTGCCGCCTCGCACGTGCTCCCTGAAGCCCCTGCTACCCAGCACCCAGCACCCGGGGTGGGGATAGGGCTCTTGATGCCCTAGGCCACTGCCTCCTCCCAGCCCCTGCTGTCGGCTCACATCCAGTCCAGCCACAGGGTTTGCCCCTAGGGGGCGCTGTTTTGGTACCCTACAGTCCGCCAGGCGCGCGCCCAGTCCAAAGAGGGGCCACGGGGAGCACGGCTTCACATGCACATACGGCCTAGGGCCACCCCGTCCTCGCGCGCGGGGCCACCGGCGTCACAGCACATCACCCTCTTCCATGCTGAAGCTGCTGCGGCGGCTGCTGGCCTTGGAGGCCTCGGGGGACATGGTGGAGAAGAGGGGATCGGAGGAGAGCGGCAGTAGGGAGTCATCGAGGAACATGAGGTCTAGATCCTTCTTGGACAGGTCGGGGAAGCCGTGCTCAGGCCCCAGGGCGTCGGGGTAGCCTGCAGGGCCCTCGTCGCCCCCGTCCCCGAAGCTCAGGCTGTGGCCAAAGTCCAGGTGGTGGAACGGGGACGGGGGCTCGGCGGGAGGGGGCAGCGGGGCCTGAGGTGGCAGCGAAGGCAGCGGCTCGGGCTCAGGGACCTCGGGCCCCAGCATCAGCGTTTCCCCAGGGGCCTCCTCACCGGGCAGCTCCTGCTTCACCACCTGCTGGGCCAGCTCGGCCATGTTCACGCCCGACGGCGAGGTGGTGGGAAGGCCGTGCACCCGCGCCTGCATCTCCAGCTCCTGTGGGACAGGACACAGGGCTGGGCACGGGGCTTGGGCACGGCTGCGGGCAGCTGTCTTCAACCGCACAGCGCCCCCACCCGGACAGGCACGCTGGGTCTAGATCTGGGCTGCTTCAAAGTTGCTAGTAGCAACTCATTAGCGGGTTGAGAAACCGCGCCGGGTCTTGGGGCTTGCCTGGTTCTCTCTCCATTTTCAAATTGAAATAGACGTGTCTAGACTGGACCCAAATAGAAAGGATCGCAGTGTACGGCCTCAATTCAGGACAGGGTTCCTTTCACAAAACCTGGATGTTTCACTTTGAACTGTGTCCGAGTGTGCGGAGTTTCAATGGGAATTACATCGTCTCCCATGAGTAATACTAGCTGCCCTCCTCGCAGAGGTGGGATTTGAACTGTGGAGGCTCAGCAGATGAGGCTGCCACTCTGGAACCCAGGTACTCTGATGTGGCGCCTGGTGACTCGGTTGGATCTAGGCCTCATCCTGCCCCCAGAGGTTAGGTGCAAAGGCCAAGCCAAGCACCAGCAACCCCTGGCATCTTAGAGGGCTACTGGGCAGGAAGAGCCACTCTAGCTATGCCAAGTTCCAGAACCACCTGCAGTCAAGTCTGCGGGGTCCCCTGTCTCCAAGGCACAGGCCTCACACAGACTGACCACCCTGCCCCCCCCACCCGCCAGCTTCGGGGCTGCTGGCCCCGCCCTGCTGTCAAGGAAGCCCAGGGTGGAAGCCCGACCTGGATGCGCAGCCAGAGCTGCTTGTTGGTCATCTCCAGGCGCCTCGAGTGGCTCTCCAGTTCTCGAGACTTCTGCAGGTCCTTCTGCATTCTCCGGATGTAGTCCACAGATGCCTTGAGGATGGTGCCCTTGTTCCAGCGCACATCCCTGCAGCCAGCACAGCTGGGCAGTCAGGGGCGAATGCCCAGGTCCAGACCGTGTGCTCTGTCCCTTGCCAACCTGCCCTCCACATCCTGTCCCCAGACCTTCCCACCCCTAGATCGCCCAGCAGGAGGCCTCCTCCAGGAAGCCCTGCCCCCTTCCCCAATAAAGCTGTCTTGGCAAGCAGTGAGGACCCCTGGCAGGGGGGTTCCCCCAGGAACCAGTCCCTACCCCTCAGCGGCACTCACAGGTCGTTGGCCTTGGGGATCAGCATTCCTAATTCCTTGATGCGGTCATTAATGTTGAACCTCCTCCTCCTTTCAACTACAGGTGGCAGATTCCAGAAGCAGCAGTTAAGAGGGTGGGGACACCCTTGGGGCAGCCCCAGCCCAGGGAGGGGGGCAGCAGACAGGGACTCCCCAGAGTCTAGGGGTCAGTGCTCAGGTCACTCACGAAGAGAGCCTGTGGGCAGCAGTACCACCTGCAGGCTGTAGGCTGCAGGCCCAGCCCTCTGCCTGGGGTGAGCTCCTAACCCTCCCTCAGTTGCCCCAGGGGCCCTGCTCTAAAGGTCACCACGAATAAGTGGGATTTCTGGAACAGCCCTTCCCAACAGCTGTTCAGCCCCTCCTAAAAAGGACCCCTAGGGCTTCAAACAGGGCAGCTTAGAGTGCCCCTGTCCCAGGCAGAGGTGGCTGTAAGGTCCGGGGCTAGGGGATGGCTCTGAGGACGGGCAGGATAGGTGACAGAGGGGATGGTGGGCAGGACTCACTGAGGTTGTGATTGTCCTTCTTCTGCCGTTCCTTGGCCAGTGCCCGGCTTTCAGCATCTGGATTCGGGGTGGGACAGGAGAACTGTGGGACCATGGGATGGAGGAGACTTGGGAGCGGTGGGGTGCAGGTGAGAGGCAGGGGAGCGGTACCTGTGAGCTCCTGTTTTTGGGTCAGGTCTGCAGGGCAGGAGCTGCTAGTGACCCCCACCAGGGAGGCTGTGACTTGGGGGTCGCTGCTGTACACATTCAGGTGGCTGCTGGACAGGGGCAGCTGTGGAGCAAGGTGGGGGGCCTTGGTGAGTCACAGAGTGCCCACTCCAGGGGTCCTTGGAGCCACCATGAAGAAGCCCTGAGCCTCCTCCCCAGAAGTGCAGCCTAGAAGCTGCACAGTGCAACCCTGCCCTCCAGAGTGGAATGGGACAGGAGGGGCCCCACTGAGCCAGAGGCTCCAGGTTTCCTAGAGGCTTGGAGCCCCACCAAGCCCTGAGCCGCGAGGGGGGGGGGGGGGGGGGGGGGGGGGGGGGGCAGGGGCTGCCCGCACTGAGCATCCTGGTGCGGGTGCCAGCAGCGTGCACCAAGATGCTGGGGCGAGGGGTGAGGCAGGGACAGGAGAGGCAGCCCGCTCCTGGAGCACCGCGGTCTGTTTTTGTTTTTGTTTTGAGACAGGGTCTTGCTAGGCAGCCCAGGCTGACCTTGAGCTTGCTGCAATGCTCCTGCCTCAGCCTCCCAAACACTGGGATTACAGGCATGTGCCATCACGCCTGGTTTATATTTTGTTTTGTTTTGTGATATTGAGAATTGTATCTAGGGCATTTTACAGAGTTACGTCCCCAAGTCCAGCCTGGAGTCAAGTTTGGGATCCTCCTGCCTCGGCCTCCTAGAGTGCCAGGGTGACAGCCATGTCACTGGGCACCAGAGGGCAGCCAGAGAAGGTTTAAGCAGAGGCCGATCTAGGGTCTGGACTGACCTCCCCAGCTCCAGCCAGAGAGAGAGATCTGGGCAGGGACACGCAGCGTGCATGCAGCTACAACCAGGACTGGATGCCGGCACCTTCTCCTCCCCCTCGGCCCCTGCCAGCTGCAGCTCTGGCCCCAGCCGGTTCTGGCCAGCTCTTGCTGAGCCACTGGCACAGTCACCAGAACTGTGGACCTCAGGCCTGCTTCCTGCCACACTGCACGGCAGGCCTCGTCTTTGGTTCCTCGCTTCTCCCGGCACCCCATAGCCCTGCGGATAGTCAGCTGCCCTGTGGTGCAGCTCAGAACACTGGGACCCCAGGATCCCAAGCCCACCCACCCTGCCTGGGATACCAGAGTGTCTGAGGGGTCCTGGGGCTCAGGACAAGGCCCCCCACACAGCGAGGGACGTGGGCCCTTCGTCTGGGCCCTGACTGGTGGGGATGGAACCCAGATCAGGGCCAGGACTTCCTGTGGACATGCTGCACCTGAAAGCCCCTGACACGCCACCCTGGGCCTGGCTCTCCCTTTGCCAGTCAGGCACAGAGTGGCCCAAGGGGCAGGACTCTGGTCTCCAGACAGGAGCCAGCAGGGTGCCCTGAGCTGTCACTCCGCCACTGACAGGCCCCTGCACCCACGCCCACTCGGCCAGCCCGCAGGTACCGTGTTGGGCATCTGGAGCTCGGGGTTCATGTAGCCCAGCACGTTGTCCAGGCGCATGATGTTGTCAATCACATCGTCAAACTGGAAAAAGGAAAAGGCCGTCTGGAGGTGACCCAGGGAAGGACAGGGATGGGGGAACAGCAGGGACAGTGCTGCCCTGGAGGGACCCAGAGCCACTTTGCCTAACTTGCTCACCCAGAAGAGGACCCCGAGCGACATACTCAACCCCAAGGCCAGCTAGGGCCTTTCTTAGGAGCCAACCTTGCCAGGAGGCCAATCCATCCCACGGCTTGGTGGGCACAGGGGCCTCCCGTGTGCCTGCCCACATGGCCCGAGCAAGAGTGGTACACACTGAGGATGAAACCCCGCCCACTCCGAGGTCAGGGCCCAGTCCCCCCGTAACACGGGCTCCCCAGGGCTCCCCTCTCCTTGGCCTCCCCACCCCTGCTCACCTCCTTCTCAGGGTTGGAACCTATGTGGAGCATGGCCATGGGGCTGTTGGGTGCGCTGTTGCCAGCCGAGGTGGACATCACGTGCCCTGCGTGCAATCCGGGAGAAGCAGCAGGCGGGGGCTTCGGGGAGCCCTGGGCTGGGCTGACCCGGGCTGCAAACTTGTTCCCATAGGTCTCAGACAGGTACTCGCGTACCTTCTGGTGCTGAGACTGCTGCAGGTGGTACGAGGTCGGGTTCTCCAGATAGGATTGCACCTGGTGGAGGGAACAGCTACAGTAGGGCCCGGTGGGGTCGGGGGTGGAGGGTTAGGGAGGACCCCAGGCAGTGGCCTGAGGTCCAGGACCAGGACCCAGGTGTGTGGGGGGGTGGGGCTGGGACCTCAAGGCCTACCTTGAGCACCTCGCCCGGCACGGGCGGCGGTGGCTGGAAGGGCACAGGGGTGCTGATGGCAGGTGAGGGCGGGGCCCCGAGCTGCTGCTGCTGCTGCTGCAGGAACTGGACCACGGCCGCCTGCTGCCTCCGCTCGCGCTGCTCCTCCTGCTGCGCCTGCTCCCGCATGAGCTGCATTCGCAGCCCGATGCGCGAGGCCATGGCTGCCGCCGGCTCCCTGAGAACGCAGGTACAGGGCGCGGTGAGACAGGGTGCCCCCTCGCAGTCCAGGTTCTCCTCAAGGAGCTCGCAGGCATGCGGGGGCTCCCATGTCCCCGGAGGGTACTCGGAGCCTTCGCCGGGGAAGGGAGGTGTCCACAGCCACGGGGCCGGCTGGCTGCTGAGCTGGGCCATGCGCCTGGCCGCTCTGCAGAGACCCGAGCAGCCTGTTGCTCTGCCCACAGCCACACAGGATCCCGGTGTCAGCCTTGACTCCTCTGGGTCTGTTCCTATCCAGGCTCTGGCCGCGCCCAGGTCTCCAGGGCCTGGTGGGCGGGGCGCCACCGCCCTCTCCAAGCCCTTACAACTCCCCTCCCACAGCGTGGCGACTCCAAAGATCTTGTCCAAACCCAAGTCAAATCCTGCCCTGCTCCCTGCCCAAAGCCTTCCATGGCACCCCCTCCCCAGCAGCACTACCGAAGTCCTTGCCCTCCGGATCGGCTCCCGCCCCATGCTTCCCCCTGCCGGCACCCGGTTCCTTCCACCATGTCCGATGCCCCAGGGCCTGTCCCCACTGGTGGGCCTCTGCACTGCCTGCTCCTACAGCTCGGAATGTGGTCGCCTGATACCATCGAGACTCCCTGCTGCACCTCTTCCAAGGCGCGAACCTCACCACCCTGTCCCCCGCTGCCTGGTGACCCCCCACCCCCACCCAGCACCCCACTCGCCCTGGGCTCTTAGTTTCCCTTATCACTCACTGCCATCTTAAATGCTATGCGTTTGGCAAGGTTAGCCCATGTGCGGTCCCCAGGAGGAATGCACTCATCCCCAGGGGCAGGCATGCTGTTTGTTTACTTCTGTGCCTTCAGCCTCTAGCCCACGGTCCAGGTTTGAGACGAGGTCCAAGCGTAAACAGAACGTGCATCATTTATGAGCCAGGAACAGGGTGGGGGGCTGGGGGTAACTGTGGCCCCAGTAGGTGAAGTAGGACCAGGGGACATGATAGGGCCGGAGACACCTCCCCACCCAGCTCAACCCATCTCTGACTTGCTGGGGCAGGGGTGAGAGGCCCCCAAGCCTGGCTGGGAGGTGGGAGGGTGAGGCAGCTGGTCCCACAGCTGGACAGCAGGGTGCAGCTGTCACTGCTCACCGTGGCCCCGGGCAAATCCCTCCCCCTCAAGGAGCCTCCAGGGCCCAAGCACAAAACACGGCAGCTGTACACAGGTTTCCCCAGCCCTGCCCAGCGGGGCCGGGATGGTTGAGGAAGGCCTTTTTGTTATTGTTTTTTGAGACGGTGTCTCACTGTGTACTTCAACTGGCCTTGAACTTACTACGTAGCCCACAATAATCTCAAATTTGGGATGATCCTCCTGCTTTAACCTCCCAAGTGCAGGGATTCACCGCCACGCCCTGCATGAGCCACCGTGCCCGGCAGGAGCAAGGGCTTCCAACAGGGCAGAGGTGGGCTTGAGTCCCGGGCCTGCCATCTCTTTGCTGTGTGCCCTCTCTGAGCCTGTTTCCTCTCCTTAGAAAGTTTCCACTTAAGATGGTAAGGATCAAGTGAAAATAATGTTCCACACGGCGTGGGCTCCCAGCTGCTGTGTGGGTAACACTCAAATAAGCACCAACCCGCAGTGCATTTGGGTTGTGTAGAATGGCATACTGGGCTCCCCGAGACCCTGGGGCTGAAGGAGGCAACTGTGCAGGTGAGGATTTATTGGATACCTACGGTGGGTCAGGCATGGCTGCCTGACCTTGCACATTTCAAGCCCCGTGAAGAGCCAGGCATGGCGGCGCACACCTATAATCCTAGCACTCAGGAGGCTGAGGCAGGAGGATCACAGCCAGCTCAAGGGCAGCCTGGGCAACACAGTGAAACTATCTCTAAAAACAAAACGAGAGAAAGAGAGAGGAACCCAGGAAGTCCTGGTCACTGTCCTTCTTTTCCAGGAACAGAGACCCCAGAAAGGCAGAGCCCAAGGCAGCTTACCCGCCCCACCCGGCCCCCAACAGAGGGCACTCTGTCTGCCGGCACCATGGCCTGCAGCTGCACTGGGCGGCCCTCCTGGGACAGGCCGGCTTCAGTAGCCATGCAGGGACTGTGGGCCTGGCCGTGCCAGTCGGCTCGGCGGGTGGGGGAGAAGGACGTCCTTGTTCCCTGGACAAAGGGCCAGGCGCCTCACCGGGTGTGCTGCCACTTGCCTTGTCGGGGCGGCTGCCACTGTGCTGGGTGTCCCCGTCCCATGCCTGCTGGGGTCTGGACCCTCCATGGTGGCCTTTTCCTGGCCTGGGCTGCAGGGCCTGGGATGGGTGTGGGGTGAAGGCTGGGGTGCAGGGTGCCTGAGCCAAACAACATGGTCTCTGGGACACCCAGGCTCAGGAGCCCCACCCTGCTCTGCCCACCCCCTAAGCCCAAGTCTGGTGCTTCCTGACACCTGGGTGGGGTCACTAAGCCACTAAGTGCACCCTGGACCTGCTGCCCACTGCCTCACTGTGCAGCACCTCCTCCAACAGGCGAGGGTCTATCCACAACAAGGAGACCTTGTGGAACTAGCTGCTTTCAGACACTCACAGGGGGCGTGGTCCTGGCCTCCTCTGCCCGGGGCCAGAACCGGTTTCCCAGGGCCAGGGAAATTAACTCAGTGCAGTAAGTGCCTGCCTGGCAAACACAAGGTCCTGAGTTCAATCCCTGGTACCACGAAAAAATAAATAAAGCTTGAGAACCGGTTTCCCCCACCCTGTGTACATGCAGGCACTGGCACACACTTCCCTATCAGTTATTTACACTTTAGAGTAAACAAGCAGGCCAGAATCTTCCCCACGATAAGTGCATGGAGTAGTTGGGAAGACCAGGAGATAATTGTGGCAGAAAAGTCTCAGCAAGAGGAAGGGGCAGGAAAGAAGCTGTTAAAGACACAAACTGAGGTGGAAACTGCAAGCTGCAGAGATGCACAGGCCAGGCCCATGCTGGCAGAAAACAGGTCCACAGGTAGAGGTCAGAAGGACCAGCAAGCCGGGGCACTCACTGCTTGCCCCAGAGCTTTTCTAACACACATTCACTTATTCTTTAGCTCAGCCCTGTGAGGAGAGGACCGACACTGCCCCATTCCCAAAGGAGAAACTAAGGCACAAAAGCCAAAGTAACTTGTTCTGGGTGCTGCAGCTGGCAGCAGCAGAGTGGAGGTCCACGGCCCAGGCGGCCTGGCTCACCACTGGCTCCCAGTCACTCTTGTGGGCTTCCTGGTACCTCCATGGGGTTGGGGTGATCGAATACTTTACCTTTCCACTGGGAAGATCCTCACCCTTCCACCATTAGGGTGTGGCCTGCGTGAGTCTTTAGTTATGCATTTAGTTTTCCAGTACAGGGGACCGAACCCAGGGCCTTTGTGCTGAGCCGTACCCCGGCCCTTTCAAACAAGAGCCTTGCTAAGTTGCCCAGACTGGGCTCAAACATATATCCTCCTGCTTCAGCCTCCCAGAGGGCTGGGATTATAGATGTATTATAGATGCATGCCTGGGTAGGAGGAAACCCTAGCTGTCCTGCCTGGCCCCACGCTGCCCTGCTCTCAATCGTGGTCTGAAGACCGTACTGAGGACACAGCAGAGCCGCCAAGCAGGGTTGGCAGCCTCGCACCCATGGGAGCCGGAGGCTCTGGAGCACATAGTTCCGCACTCTCGGCTGGTGGGACCTGCACTCCCAAGGACTTCCCTGCCCTCCAGGTAGGCAGTCTTTTGGAAGTGGGAGCAGAAAGCTGAAGCACATCTGCTCCATGACCCTGTGCTTGCGCTCCCGCTCCCGCCGGCAGGCAGGGAGGCCGGGAAGAGACACCTTAGTGTTCACCACCAGGAATCCAGCAGACCATTCCCGGAAGGTGGCGCCCTGGATGGGAGCCTGAACCGGAAACCGCCCCAACGGCCAGGGAGGAGAGGAGAGCAGCGGCCCGGGATGGAATGCGACTGGGCCAGGAGCACAGCCAGCTAGCTGCAGCGGCAGCCAGCACCAGCACGGGGACAGCTCGGGCCTCGCAGACAGGCATTGTGACAGAATGCAGGCGCAAAGAGGCGCAAGCACTGGCCATACCCGGGCAGCTCACAAACCAGCCGATAAACTCACTGTGAGGAGGCAGCATCCGGGTGAGCCCAGGGGACACCCCAAGAGGGACACGGGCAGCTCGGCGGGGGGTGGGGGGGGACTGGGGTGTCTGCAGTCTATGCAGGTGTCGGTATGGTGAGGCTATCTTGCATGTGGCCATTCATCCAACTGCTCCCTTACCATGCTTTCTTTTTTTTTTTTTTTTAATTTAAAAAACAAAAACAAATGACACAAGAGAGGGAGGGGATATTAAAAGAATTAAGATACGTTATACACAGGTTCCAACTCCTCACAGGGAATGTGATCAGTGCATCCGCCAAATATGTACCACTAATAAGCATAAAAAATTTCTGAAGAATCACATGAGAATGAAGACAGGCTTTAAAGAGATTAAGAGAGTTAAGCAAACGACCTTCACCGACCACGCCTCCCTGAGTCCATCAGCGACTTCCACACACTTTCACTGAGACTCCCAGCTGGGCCCTTGGTACCACTTGGAAAAACCAATTTGGCAATCCATGTCAAAGCCTTAAAAAAGAAAAGAAAAAAAATACGCACAGCCCGAGGGACCGACCCAAAATGCCGAAAACATCTGTGTGCAAGAACACAAGTAAAAACTCAGTCCCCACACCCAGCCGTAGGAGAGGTAAGTAAATTACAGCGAGCCCTTGGATGGAAGACTGTGTTCACTGTAAAGACTGCACAGACCTACAGAGGGACCAAGAGAAGCACGCGCTGCTCTGCACCGAATCTATTGGTCAAAAACCCACGTAGAGGACACTCTGTGGGGGAAGATGCCAAAGCAGCGCTGAGTGCGGGATGCAGGCATGGGTGTCTTCACCCCCTGAGTCACCTCCAGTCAGGTGTGCCCATCTCTCTCCACCTATGCCAGCAGCTTGTGCCCGGGGGCGTTGGAAGCACCTCATTTTCACTATTCTTTTGTGAGTGTCATTGCTGTCCCCGCCTCCCAGACAGAGAGACTGATGCCCCATAGGTTAAAGGTCACACAGCTAATATGTGGAAGGCTGGGTCTGGTTCCCTGCCTGGACCCTGGGGCTAGGATTTCAGCCCTGGTCCTGCACTTGGGCTCAGGGTTGCCAGGTTCTTTTTTTTTTTTTTTAATCTTTTTGAGACAGGGTCTTGCTATGCAGTTGAGGCTGGCCTTGAGCTCACTTTTGTAGCCCAGGCTGGTCTCGAACTCACACCAATCCTCCTGCCTCAGCCTCCCAAGTGCTGGGATTACAGGCGTGAGCCACCACACCCGGCTGTTGCCAGGTTCTTAATTTGAGGATTCTCTTCAAAAAAGTCTTTCAGCATCTGATCCCTTTCATCCAGCCTAGGATGGTGGGACTGCCTGTAATTCCCATACATGGGAGGAAAAAAAACAAAAACAAAAACTAGTCTTTCTCAAAGGGCAGGCACATTTCCTGCATTCCCAGGAAAGCACATGTCTGGCGGCTGAAACGACAGCCAGAGCGCACCCGGCAGCAGGATGGGCGCCTGCTGAAGCCATTTGTTAGGTCCGGTGCCCCTGCAGGCAAAAAAAATTCCTCAGAGGAGTGTGTTGCAAGCAGCCTGCCGAGTGAGCTGCTTGGGGTCCGAGGAAGGAAGTGGCCACCCGCAGAGGCTGAGCAGGTACAAGGCAGGGTCCGCCTCAGCCTCCCAGAGCCTCCGCACCTCAGGAGGGGAGGCCAGGAAAATCCTAGGTTTAGGGTCGGCTCTAACTTCTCTGAGCCCCCTCTGCAGAGGAGCAGGGGCTGCTGGGCTAGGAAACAGGACAAGAATGTCCACGTCACTCCTGTGCCTCAGGACACAGCTGCTCCACATTACCAAGGCAGTCACAGGTCCCCGCGAGGTATCAGGGGACATCAGCCAGCCTCAGCCGAAATGACCCCAGGAGTGAGGTGGTGTCACACGACTCCCAGCGGCCAGCAGCCACCCACAACATGCTGAGGGAAGGACAGAAGGACCTGCAGGCCCCTACCTTGGGCCTGACTCGATGGCTGGTCTGGCCTCAGTCTTCCCATGAAACTGGGACCCCTATGTGGACAGTGAGGTGTCCTCATATTGGGCATGGTTCACCATCATTCCATGCCCACTGAGGACTCCCCTAAACAAGACCCCTGGTCCTGTACCCTTAGCTTTCTTTGGGGGAAGGGGCTTCTTCCACCTACCCACTCTCCATGCTCCCAGAGTGCAGAATCGCCCCGCCCTTCCTTCTCCTGAAATAGGCAGGAAGGCTGGGCCTCTCTTCCCATCACCAAACACCCTCTGTTTCTCTCTCAAAGCCCTAGGCTTTTCAAAAATAAAATAAGATAAAATAAAATAAAACAACAACAAAAAAGAATAGGCCGGGCGTGGTGGCACACGCCTGTAATCCCAGCACTTGGGAGGCTGAGGCAGGAGGATTGGTGCGA
>PVJA010036050.1:0-21375 GCA_004027025.1 Myocastor coypus | reverse complement strand
TTTTTTTTTTTTTTTTTTTTTTTTTTTGGTCTTTTTGAGACAGGGTCTCACTATGAAGTTCAGGCTGGCCTTGAGCTCACTTTGTAGCCCAGGCTGGTCTTGAACTCGCACCAATCCTCCTGCCTCAGCCTCCCGAGTGCTGGGATTACAGGCATGCGCCACCACACCCGGCTAGCAATGAGAATATTAAATGCTGCTAATGCTGAACCCTTTCTTTAGAATAGGACACAAGACTAGGAATTAAGCAATCCATAGGAAAAATTCCAACCATACCTTACCTTGCTGCATGTGCTGATGCAACCTAGAGAAAATCTTAACTCTTTTGGAATCCCTCTTCTGAAATACACTGGACTAAACTGTTTCAAGATTTTTCCTATTACTACCACTGTATGATTCTATGATAAGGAATTAAAGCCAGAAAGAAAATAAGTTGTTTCTGGAAAGAAATGGCTCAAGAGAATAAAGCCAGGTGCAGAAAGAGACAGGTAGTCACTGACCAACAACAAAGGAGAGAGCAAGACTGGCATGGCATAAAGAAGGACAGAATACCTAAGGCAATTAGAAACAAAAGTCAATCCATTGTGAAGAAAGGAAGGAAGGAAGGAAGGAAGGAAAGAAAAGAAAGAAAGAAAGAAAATAAGAATATTTCTCTAACATTCATCTAGGTAATTTCTAAAGTAAATTATAATCATACAGTAGGCTCATTATACAGTTACAGGCAGTTTGTTAAAGTATATATATTTTACAATCTTATTTTTATTTTCATTACTAGATATTTGCAGTTCAGATTCTTTTTTGTCAAAAACATATAGCTATAAAAGCTAGACAGAAATTTGCCAAAAGTGATTTCTCTTTAAGGTAAGATTTGGGGCCCGGCAGGATGGCTCAATGGTCTAAAGCGCCTGCTTAGGAAAGCTTGGGCGGCTGCAGGGAACACGGTTCGATCCCCAGCACCACATGCTGTGCCAGCCCTGCCCTCAGGGCAGGCTGAGCCAGCCATATAAATAAATAAACAAACAAAAAGTTCTAAAAAAAAAAAAGGTAAGATTTAAGAGTAATTCCTCCTTCGTTAACATCTTCAAGATTTTCTTTATTTAATAAATATTGTTCTATAACGAAGAAAATACAATTTCTAAAGTATTTTTCTCTTTTATTTATCCTTTTTAAAAAATAACAGCAAAGTATAGATTAAAATAAAATAGCAAATAAATAAGAAAAAAGTCAAAAGAATGAGGATACGTCTAGGAGGAAGCATAAAAACATATTCAAGTAATAGCAGGGCACCAGAACCAATCAACCTGCAGCTAGTGAGTGATCTGTTGGGTGTCACAAGATGGTTCTCCATTGCCTATCTATCTTCTTTCCAACACAATTGTATTTTCTGTTGTGTTCTCATTTTCAAAGAAAATTGACAGTTAAGTTTTAGAGAATGTGCTAAAGTTATTTCAAACAGTTTTAAACCTTAGGTTCACAAACCTCTATAAAGTTTGTTAAATGCTGGTGTGTCAAATGGATCCGTTAAATGGCCAAAGTTTGGTTTGGGTAACCCACTGAAAATAAAACAAATACATTAAAATTTAATTGGCAAAAGCCTTTTACAAGCAGTACCATTAGCGGTGTCTAACAGATAATTTAGTCATTCTACATACTGTTGGCTGAAAAACATGTTAGACATGAGTAGACAGATGGCAACAAACCCATAAAATCCTGAGCTACATATCCTATTCTTAAGTCTCAGTCTCAACAACTAAAATGCCTTTGCAGCTCATAACAGATGGAGAATAATAAACTGAAGGGGAGCCTCCACTCCAATATTTACTGCTTATCAGCCCCATTCAATTTCAGTTCTCCTCCACTCAAAAGCTATTTCAAAAAGAAAAATTACACTACAGACAATACTTTAATTCAACAAATGTACATGGGATGATTATTAGGTATAAAACACTACGCTGGGCACTGAAGTATTTTAAGACTTGGCTCCTCTCCTGGAAAGAGGAGTTTCTAATCTGGTTAATAAAAACTAGTGGGAGTGGGGAATGGGGGATGATGACCTTTACCTATAATCCCAGTACTCAGGAGGCTGAGATAGGATGTTTGCTGCAAGTGTGAGGCCAGCATGGGCTACAAAGTAACTTCTAGTCAGTCTGAACTGCACAGTGAGACTGTCTCAAAAAGACAAAATAAATAAAAAAGATAATAAAACTTATGGGAGAGAGATACTATGGTTGAACCTAGCACCTTTACACTGAATTACATTCATAGCCCTTTTTTGTCAGGACCTTTCATTTGCCAGGTGGCACTTATGCCACTGAACTATCTCCAGGGCACCCTTTTAAAATTATTTTGAGACTCTTACTATGTCATTAAGTAGCCCAGTGGCCCATGCTGGGCTCAAACTTTCATTCTTTTGCTTCAGCCTCGCAAGCTACTAGAAAGAGATCATAACTTTAATGTCTTATAAAGGCATGGTCAATACAAATTAGTATCTCTGCAAAGAGCTATAATTATGTCTCATTAAGAAACCATGATTATTAGTCAATAATTAAGAAAATTTGGGGCCCGGCGGGATGGCTCAGTGGTCTAAAGCGCCTGCTTGGGAAAGCTTGGGTGGCTTCAGGGACCGCGGTTCGATCCCCGGCACCACATGCCGCGCAAGCCCTGCCCTCAGGGCGAGCTGAGCCGGCCATAAAAATGAGTGAATAAACAAACAAAAAAAGTTCTGAAACAAGAAAAATAAAATAAAAAAAAGAAAAAAAAAGAAAATTTGCTCAGCAGGTATTGATAGAACTTAATGAACATATATCTCTGATTTCATTAGTAAAGATGCTGTCATCTGACATTTCTATAATTCATACAAAAACGTAAAAAAAAAAAAAAAGTTAAAACCCCCACAAATTTGGCATGGCTTTCATTATCCCTCCAGACATAAAAAATATTGCCAAGATAATAACAACCAATCTTAAACTATTCTAACTTTTTTTTTTTTTTTTTTTGCGGAACCGGGGATCAAACTCAGGACCTTGCACTTGCCAGGCAGGCACTTGTGCCCCTGAGCTAGCTCCCTCGTCCATTATTCTAAAATTTTTTTTCCATTATTCTAAAATTTTAAACTAATATTTTTATATAAATTTAAAATAACAATACGTTATAATGATGAAACAGAAAATGCCACTCGGGTGATGCAAGAAAAAAAATATTACTTCATTCAATTTCCTAAAATGGAAACTGCCAGAAATAAAAAGAATTAAGTGCTTCAAATTTAAACTTTTGTATCTCTGTAGCAAGTATGTAACAAATATCTTTATACATACTTGTATTATTTTGATGAATCTGAAGAGGGCAAAAAATATTTTAAACGGCTGAGCAGCAAATAAATGTGTTTTTAGACAGTATATAAAGTCAACTTTTATCTGCAAGTTTAATTTTGTTTTGTCCTGAGCTACATCCTCAGGTCCCCACCCCCACTTTTTCCTTCCTGACAGGATTTTGCTAAGTAGCTGAGTTGCTCAGGATGGGCTGAACTTTCAGTCTTTGTGCCACATCCTTCCAGAGTGCTAGGCTTTCAGGAATACACCATCATGCCTAGCTTAACATGATTTCTTTTATGGAGGAAAAACATCACACCTTCTGAACAACTTAAAACAAAACTTTCAGAATGCAACCTTTATAAGGGACAAAAATATTCTGTTCTTCACCACTGTTATTTTATATCAGTTTCAAAAACCCTACATAGAAGTAGAAAAGGTCAGAATAACTTTAAAAGGAAACATAAATTCTTCAAAATTATTGCTTGCTTAAAAGTTCACAGCCCATAAATTCTGAAATAAATGATAGAAATGTTATCTTGATTTTCCCAATCAAAAACTCTATTATCTAAGTTTTCCTCCTAAAGCCTTAATTTCATGACATACTTAGAAACAGAAAAAAAAAAAAAAATCCTTTTTAATTCTAAAGGTTTATTATTTACAGAAATAATTATCTTACTTGTTTGGTATCTGAGAGAAGATTTCAGTCACCCACTTTTCCAAAGTATCCAGTGTTTCTTGATGGGGAAAGGAAGAAAGTGACAATTAATATTGTTATTTAATGAAGAAATGTATAGACTTTTCCAGATATGTATTTCCCCCTGTATTTAGGACAGGGTCTACAGGGTCTCACTACATAGATTGGGCTTGTAGTGATTCTTCTGTGTTCAGCCTCCCACAGGCTGGGATTACAGGCACGCGCCGCCATGCCCAGTCTCAATAGCTGTCTCAGCACACCTCAGGGGCGGGGCCAGCAGGGCACACCAGGGATCAAGCCCCAGCTGCTATGCTCTGCCTAAGCCGGTGCTTTAGTCCGCTGGACTATCCTCCATATATCTTCAGATACAAAAGAAAAAGATACTTTACTATGGGAATTATTTGCTGCTCCTTAACCTGTAATGATTAAGAAAATACATAAGAGCACTTAAGATCTTAAAAGACATACAATTTTGCTAGACTCTGATTTCTCACTGTTAAAGTTAGAAAAGACATACAAGTAAAAAGAAAAGAAAGAAAAGAGAGAGGGACTGGAAATTTAGCTCAGTGGCGCAGGGCCTGCCTGTTAAGCGTGAGATCTTGCAACTGATTCCTGGTATTAAAAAAAAGAAAAAAGGAAAGAGTGAAAAGGGATGGAGGGAGGGGGAAAAAAAAAAAGAAGCAAAGTACTTGTCCATACTTTCCATACTACTATACTTTGAGGTTTCAACTTGTTTTCTTAGTTTTCACGATGGTATGATTTGTATGTTCTAAATTTTGATTCTTACATTTCATATGAAGCTCTTCTAAAATTTCTAGTAAAACACAAGATTCTAAATGAAAAACGAAACCTTGCAGTGCTATGCAAGTGGCCCATCACTGGATTATTTGTTCATTCCATAAAGTGCATGCATTTCACTAATTAGAAGCTCTTTGGTATAGCTCAATGGATGAGTACATTCATAGAATGTAAGATTCTAAATTCAATCTCTAGCCCCATAAAAGTGCAAATTAATCAGGTTCTTAACTTATTCTGTACCATTCATACAGATGGTTAACTTCTACATAGTACTAAAAATGCTGAAGCTCTGTGATGGAATTAAATAACATATGGTTTACTGAATTCTATGGCTTCTTTTAAAAATACAGTGTTTTGTACTCTCTGTAACAAGCATCTTTACACATGCTTGCATTATTATTATGGCCAGCTCAGCCTGCTCTGGGGTGGGGCTGGCACAGCATGTGGTGCCAGGGATTGAACCATGGTTCTTTTGATTGCCTAAGCAAGCACTTTGGACCACTGAGCCATCTCACTGGCCCAAAAAAAAAAAAAAAAAAAAAATATATATATATATATATATATATATATATAATATTTTATATATATATAAAATATTATATATATATATATATATATATTTTTTTTTTTTTTTTGTCTTTTTAAGACACGGTTTCACTATGCAGTTCAGGTTGGCCTTGAGCTCACTTTTGTAGCCCAGGCTGGTCTCGAACTCGCAACAATCTTCCTGCTTCAGCTTCCCACGTGCTGAGATTACAGGTGTGCACCACCACACCTGGCCAGCAAAAAATATTTTAAAAGACTCAAATTTAACAATTCCCCTGACTAAATACAGTATTAATAAGCTCTTATACTGGTTATCACTAAGGAAGAGAATGCCAAAAAAAACCAGTATCTAGTTGAAGAAAAATGCAGGTTGATAAAATAACTTGGAATACAAACAATTAAAAAGAATAAGTTAATTTACATGCTAAACATGGGGCTCACATTTTAACAAGTATAAAAGGAATACAAAAGCAAATTTATAGCCAGAAGAATCATATCATATCCCTAACTTTATATTCAAACCAACTGTTTATACACAATTTATAATGTACAATGTATAAACATAAGTTTATACGTAATTACCAAATCATCTTTTATCTTAATTTTTATAATGTATACAGAAAAATTCTAGAAAAAGTATAAAATAAGGGGGAAAGGGTTCACTCTTCAAAAAGAAATGTGCCAACTATGACTTTAAAAGCCACCTTAGAGATTAAAATATAAAGTAAACAAAAGATGGGAGGCCTGTGGCTTAGCTCAGTTGTTAAAGGGACTGCTTGGGCAAACTCAACGCAGGGGTCTGGCGTTCCATCCCCAGCTCCACAAGCCTTACCCACCCTTAAGGCAGCCTGAGCAAAACAAAAAAGAAATCCTTCACAATCCTCCAAAGTAAACAAAAGAAGGTTTCCATGGGTATTTTTAATGAAAGAAAAAAAAAATTTTAAACAAACATGAGTTATTAAAGGAGTAAAGTTGCATACTCATCAATCTTTTATTTCTAGCAATGTCATTATAATCAATTAAAAATGCCCTTTACAAGCACTTACATAAGGATGAACAGAAAACTTGCCCTGTAAGTTTATAAATGATATAGCTTAAGGTAATAACACAGATACAGAGGCATCAGACAGTGGTTTAAAAAAAACAATTCATACATCCAGTACTGTTCCATGTGCCTGTAGTCCCGACTACTCAGGATGGTGAGGCAGAAGGATTGCTTACTTTGAGGAGTTCAAGACCAACTGGGTGCCGGGCGTGGTGGCGCACACCTGTAATCCCAGCACTCGGAGGCTGAGGCAGGAGGATCAGTGCGAGTTCGAGACCAGCCTGGGCTACAAAAGTGAGCTCAAGGCCAGCCTGAACTGCACAGTGAGACCCTGTCTCAAAAAGACCAACTGGGTAAGAGAATAAGACCCTGTTGGAAAAGCAAAAAGCCCAGCATGGTAGCTGTACCTGTAATCCCAGCACTCAGAAGGCAGAGACATGAAGGTCACTGTAATTTAGTTAAAGGCCAGCCTGAGCAATACTGTCAGTTCAAGGTCAGCTTGATTCACAAAGTAAGACCTTGCCTAAAAAAAATAAAATGCAACCTGTTTCCTTTTGAGACAGGATCTCATTATATAGTGCAGACCAACCTTGAACTTGCTACATACACAGCAAGGCCAGCCTTGAACTTCCGATTCTCCTGTCTTAGCCTCCCAAATTCTAAGATTACAGCCATATGACATCACATCCAGCTAGATAAACCTGTTTCTAAAAGGGAAACCAGGAATGTTCTGCTTATGTGCATACATACACATATGTAGTATATACGTGTATGTTACTGAGGATTTAACCCAGGGTCTTCAGAGCTACATTCCTATCCCATTTTTATTTTGAGACAATAGTCTAAATTACTAAATTGCCCAGACTGGGCTCAAATTTAACAATTCTCCTGCCTCCATCATCTAGAGTACTGAAATTATAGCAGTACACCACCATGTTCAGGTCTGGGTAACTTTTGACTCTCCCAAAATAATAGCCTGCTGTTGACAGAAGCCTTACCAAGAACTTAAACTATTTATTAACAAATATTTTATATTTTACATGTGTTATATGCAATGAAAAATACATGAGAATCATGAGAGATCTTTTCTTACTGGAAAAATGAAACATACTGGGAGACAACTATTCATATAGTGATAATCAGTACCATAGTATTTTTAAGCAAATGCAGTTCTGCCTTAACACTGCATCTTTATGTTTATATTTCTACTGTGAATGACACCATATATGGTCTGTGTGTGAGCACAAGTTTTTTTTTTTTTTTTGCAGTACAGGGGTTTGCATCCAGGGTCTTACACATACTAGGCAAGTGCTCTTACTTATGAGCTACATCTTGAAATTTTTTTATTTTTGTTTTGAGATAAAGTCTTCCCTAGCTGACCTCAAACTTAAAATTCTCCTGCTTCAGCAACCTAGTACTATGCCATTACACCTGGCCATAAATTTTGATAAATTTAAATTTTTGTAATAAATTTATACCTATTTTATATAGTAAAGCAAAGACAATGATCTGCAGGTACCTCAAAACTTACAATATATATTTTTCTTTATTTTTTTGATATTTTGAGACCACATGTCATAACTGTTTTTTCAAAACTGTTAAAAAAAATTTAAAAAAAAAGGTATGTCAGTGGACCCATATAATTCAGACTTTGTTGTTCAAGGATCAGTTGTACTTCAGAGTAACTCTAATGGCAATAACAGATGACGTTACCTTTGGACTGAACAACTAAAGTCATATAATGAGCAGAGTAGTAGCGTATCCAGAATTCTCTCAATCTAGCATGTGTATCAATATTATTCTTTTTTGGTTCATGCTTGAGAGTCTCAGCATTTCCTGTAAAAAGATGAAAAAAAGAAACTATGCTGATATTTTAAGATACATTTAATAGTATCATAGAAGTAACTAAATTCACTGAGTAACTAAGTTAAATGTCTTCTGCAACAACAACAATGCAACGTTCTATTTTACTTGACTATGCAATAACCCAAGTGACTCAAGAATATTGAACTAGTGCATAATAGTGACTTTAAGAAAAATTATAAACAATTCTGAAGTATATATATATTATTTTTTTTTTGTCTTTTTGAGACAGGGTCTCACTATGCAGTTGAGGCTGGCCTTGAGCTCACTTTTGTAGCCCAGGCTGGTCTCGAACTCACACTGATCCTCCTGCCTCAGCCTCCCGAGTGCTGGGATTACAGGCGTGAGCCACCACGCCCGGCTTGAAGTATATTTTAATATATAAGGATTTTATCTTTGAGAGCTATCCAAGTTTCCTTGCTTAATAGTCTAGTAATTAACTCAGGCTTTTCTCTATGCATTATTTCATTAACATTCTGCCTACTTACTAAAAACAAACCCAGGATGTATACAAACTGTATAAAATGTACTAGGTTTTTTTTTTGTTGTTGTTTGTTTGTTTGTGTTTAGTTTTTGGTTCCAAGGACTGAGCCCAGGGCTTCGAGGCAAATGTTTTAGTGCTGAACCAAATCCCAGCCCCACAAATTGTATAAAATATAGAATGAAGCAAAATGTCTCTTGAATAAAGTGTACTTTTTCTCTTTCTCTTTTTTCTTTTGGTACTGGGGATAGAACTCAGAACCTTGCCCTTGCCAAGCAGGTGCTTAAGACACTAAGCTATCTCCCTGGCCCTAAATAAAAGTGTAATTTAGATCAACTCATACTAGTTTCTACTCTGGGCCATAAGATTAATATCAGGATAGAACTTAACATCACCACCAATAAAAAGTCACTATGAAAATCTGATACCAGTAAAACAAAATTAGGTCACTGTTCAAAACTATTAGAAGGCCAGGTATATAGTGGCACAGTGCCTGTCTGGCAAACATTAGGTCATGAGCTCAAGTCCCAGAAACAGAAAAACACAACAAACTATTAAAGAGATTAAATCATTCCTGAGTCTCTGCTGATAAATGGACATGTGAGGTTGGGCTAAAGCACAAGCCATACAATTGGATAAACACATTCAAATACTTAATCATTCCATAAATGGATTATCTTTAAATGGAGAGGATAATGCTACCTATGCAACATTGCAATAATGATCAAAAGAGGTAATTCAAGCACTGTTGCCAGAGTACTGGGATCTGGAGGGAATGATAAACTGTTACGTGCTTTCCTTGCTATATTTAATGTTACAGAACCAAATGCAAGCATGAGTTGAAAAACTATCAGCTTCCCTAAGAGATAAAGTATATACTTAAGTATTCTAGCAGTTTAATTTTCATTTATCATTTTAATTTCATTATCAGAGCTTTTTATTCTCATTCTTAACAGGACAGATGAAATAAGATTAATTATTTACTGACCCCAAAAGAACTTCCCCATAGGATGCCCAGGTCTAGCAAGACTTCCAAATAACATTTCCTTTCTGTTTGCATCAGAAGGTCTTGCAAGTTGATATTCTGTCAATTTAAAAGAAAAAATAAAAATACTTTTAATAAAGTTCCAGTATCTGCTTTACTGCCTGAAAATTCAAGCTTACGGAAAATAAAGAAATAATAAAAATTAACTTTACAAATCAAAAGACTGAAGTTGGGAACTCAAGGACTTAGGATTAATTCTATCATTTGTTATTTTGGTTAAAAAAGTCAACTTCCTAGAGCTTTTCTCTTATTTTTCAAATGAAACAAAGATAATTAATGATTCAAAGGTTTCAGCTCTAGGTTTCTACGTCCAAGAATTTACTGAAGAAAGTGGTAATAAACCGTTAAATCATATTCTATCTGGAAACTTAGTATTGCATATCATTTAAATTTCCTACAAAGCCAAGTCTTTTGGTCATAAAATCTGATTCTTAAGAACCATCACTTTGGTTTTTTTTTTGTTGTTGTTGTTGTTTTTGTCTTTTTGAAACAGGGTCTCGCTATGCAGTTGAGGCTGGCCTTGAGCTCACTTTTGTAGCCCAGGCTAGTCTCAAACTCACACCAATCCTCCTGCCTCAGCCTCCCGAGTGCTGGGATTACAGGCATGAGCCACCACGCCCGGCAGAACCATCACTTTGAAGACAGAAATATCTCAGCTAGTTCTAAAGACTAAGTATATATGCTCTCAAATTCATATATTCAAACCTAATCCCCAGTGCAAAGGCTTTTGAAGGTACTCTGGGAATGATTAGGTCATGAATAACATTATAAAGACACCCATAGAGAGTTTCCTCCCCTGTTCTGTCACATGAGAACATAGGGCAAAGCTAGTCATTTACAAAGTAGGAAGCAGACCTTCACTAGAAACAAATACAATGGCACTTTGATCTTGGACTTCTCAGACCCCAGAACTATGAGAAATAAATTTGGGTTATCAGTCACCCAGTCTATGGCATTCTGTTATCAAATCCTACCCTCAAGGAGTTTACATTCTAATAGAGAAGGCAAGTTACAAATAAACAGATTTTAACATAGGGTCAATTAAGCATGCATGTAATAAAGAGAGGTTTCTTGAAATTAAAAGAAACAGTCCAAAATAATATTAAATATATTACCTACTCAGGTTTTTCTTTTCAACCATAAATATGTAACTGTTTCTATAACTAACAAATTCAAGCCACAAAGCACCTACAGATATGTAATAATAAAAATCAAACTATATATTACAACAGTGCAATTAAAATGACTCCTCAAGCAAAGAAATAATGTGAGCTTTTAAAGTTTTAAGACTGCATTAGCTTTACCAACTAGATTACTATCTTGTAAAAGATTAGATACTATGGTAAAAACCCTTAATAAATTAATAACCTAAAATGTACACCCTTTTTGATTTATTTCAAATCTATCCCAAATAGAACATTTACTGACTTCAGGAATAAACATGACCCATCCATTTCAATAGTGCCTTTTAAGATACAAAGATAAAAGCCAGGTGTTGTGGCACAACCCTCTAGTCTCAGCACTTGGGACTCTGAGACAGGAGAATCACAAGTTTGAGGCAGCCAAGGCTATAACAGGGAGCTTGAGGTCAGCCTGAGAGACCCTGACTGAAAACAAACAAAAGGATAAAATTGTTTAGTGATAAATGTGCTATTTCAATGAGAGAAATAAATGATAGTGAGACATAAATCATTTCTTTTACCACTGTCAACAGCCTCAACTTCACGGTCAATTGCGTCTCTGATCATTAGTGGATGAATAAAGAACTGAGCCCATCTGAAAAACAAAAGAAAATAAGCATTTCTATTTTTGCTCACTTTCTTTAATCAACATCTTTTATAAATTAAAAAGTGTTACCAAGTTTGATGGACATTCAGTTCAATTATGAAAAGGTACTAGATTTTGTCAAATGCTTTTTCTATCAAGAATGAGCTATAGTTTTTATCATATATTCTCTTACAATAACATACTATATTGATTTATCATATGATAAAGTTTGCATTTCTGGGATAAAAACAACTTGGTCATAGTGCACAACTTTTTATTTTCTTTTTTTACATGCTGCTAGATTCAGATTTCGGGGCAGCCTCCCCCTTAGGACTTTCATATCTGTATTTATACAGGATACTGGCCCTTTGTTTCCTTTTCTTATGATAACACCATCTGGTTTTGGTATCAGGATAACACTGCCTTAATAGAAACTGAGTGAGAAGGAGTATTCTATTTTTAAGAGGTTTGTGAAATATTTATAATTATGTTAAATTTTTAAACATTTGATTGAATTAATCAAGAAGCTATGTGGGCTAAAACATTTTTTGGAAAATTTCTCATTATTAATACAATCTGTCATTATAGGCCCATTCAGGTGTTTAACTTGATACAATATTGTCTCTCTCAAGTAATTTTTTCATTTTATTTGGGTTATCTGATTTGTTGGAATACAACTGTTCATGGTACAACCTTACAACTCTTGTTATTTTGGTAAGATTGGTACAACTGTCCCTACTCTCACACTTGATTTGCATCAACTGAGTCTTTTTTCTTGGCCAATGTAAGTTGAAAGTTTGTCAATTTTGTTGATTATTAAAAATAATCAGGGCTAGGGAGATAGCTCTGTGGCACAATTGCCTGCCTGGCAAGTACAAGGTCATGAGTTTGAACCCTGGTCCTTAAAAAAAAATCGATTTTTACTTTGTTAGTTTTCTTCTTTTTTTTTTGATTCTTCAGCTAACACAGAAGAGATGATTATTGTACACGCTTTACACTCAGCCAAAAGCGAGAAGAGTAGTAGTCCAGAATGCCAGAAGTCCAGGGCAAAAAAACAGGGGACTGCTGGTAATCTTTCTTCTGCCTTAGCCTCCTAGTACTGGGATTATAAGCATCTGCCACCACATGCAGCCTCTCTGTTGTATTTCTATTCTTGCTTTCATGTATTTCTACTATGCTTCTTTTTTTTTTTTTTTTTTTTTTTTTTTTTTTTTTTTTTTTTTTTTTTTTTTTTTTTTTTTTTTTTTTTTTTGTCTTTTTGAGACAGGGTCTCACTATGCAGTTGAGGCTGGCCTTGAGCTCACTTTGTAGCCCAGGCTGGTCTCGAACTCACACCGATCCTCCTGTCTACTATGCTTCTTATTATGCCCTTTCTTCTGTTTACTTTGGGTTTAGTTTGCTTTTCTGAGTCTAAGACTATTGTCTTAATCTTCTATATCCATAGAATTTTTCCTGCAGGATATGGTAGCACTCACTTGTCATACTTGTACTAGGAAGGCTGAAAAGCCAGCTAAACTACACAGCCTCTGTGAAAGAAAAAAAGAGAGGGAGAAAGAAAAAGAAACAGAAGGAAAAAAGGGGCAAGGAGAAGGAGGGGAAACGGGCAGCTGGGAGAGAGGGAGAGGGGAAGAGAGGGGAAAGAGAGAGAGAGAGAGAAAGGGAGGGAACGACACAGGTAGGAAAGGGAAGGGAAGGAGGATGAGTATTTTCTAATGGTTACCAATTATTGAGAAACGTCTACCAAATCTTCCACTATGTTTGGTTCACTGCTCATTTCTTCTCATATTTGTTTCTATTTTATTTATATTCTCCTTAACTATCACCTATTTTATTATTTATGGCATGAATGTAGGATCTGATATTCATATACATATACATATAATCATTTGTCTTATAAATGTTGATTTTTTTTTTTTTTTTTTTTTTTTTTTTTTTTTTTTTTTTTTTTTTTTTTTTTTTTTTTTTTTTTTTTTTTTTTTTTTTTTTTGGTCTTTTTGACACAGGGTCTCGCTATGCAGTTCAGGCTGGCCTTGAGGTCAATTTTGTAGCCCAAGCTGGTCTTGAACTCAAACTGGTCCTCCTGCCTCAGCCTTCCAAGTGCTGGAATTACAGGTGTGCACCACCATGCCCAGCTTAATACCCTAGCAGGTTTACACCAGAATTTTTTTTTTTTTTTGGGGGGGGGGGGTGGACCAGAGTTCAAACCCATGACCTTGCACTTGCCAGGCAGGAACCTGTGCCAGGGAGCTATCTCCCTGGCCCCCTGAATTTTTTTTAAGCGGAAGAAAGTGATATTTTTGTTAAAGTAGTTCTTAGACCAAAACTCTTTGTAGTAACCTAAGCTTCTTAGCTAATTTTATATCAAATTTCACTACTTCTGAGATAGCCAGATTTTATTCAGTTTGTCTTCTGCTTAAAATGTCTTCACATAAAGACCTATTTGGACTTTATGAAACTTAGGAGCTAAGAACTGTGAAACAAAAACAAACATACAGTTGTAGGTTAAGGTCTCTGCTCAAAGTATTACTTTTTTTTTTTTTTTTTTTTTGCGGGACTGGAGTTCGAACTCACAACCTTGCACTTGCTAGGTAGGCACTTGTGCCACAGAACTATTTCCCTAACCCCCCAAAGTATTCCTGATCTCCTAAATTTACAAACAAAATCTTGGTCATTTACATTGCCTTCTTTAGATAGCTCTCTACTGTTCTGTTACTTTGGCATTAAAGCTACTAAAAAAGTAAAAATTATGTCCATTTTAATAAAATTTTGGCATTCTTTTAGCTTAATTATTAATTCAGGGCTTCACGAATACAAATATTGAAAATAATGATAATATTTATCTTCTGATTTTACGGTACTGCACTGATTCAACAAATATCTGTGCTTCAAATTCTTTTTGGGGTTTTTTTTTGTGTTTTTTTTTTTTTTTTTTTTCAGGACTGGGGTTCAAACTCACAACCTTGCACTTGCCAGGCAGGTACTTGTGCCACAGAGCTATCTCCCCAGCCCCTGTGCTTCAAATTCTTTAACTACAATATATCAAAAAAAGAAAAAAAAAAATCTCTCATCAGAGATTATACTGTCCAAACTCAAGATATCTTTTTCTTTCTTTTCTTTCTTTCTTTCTTTCTTTCTTTCTTTCTTTCTTTCTTTCTTTCTTTCTTTCTATTTTACATTTATCTAGAGTTTTGTATAAAGTGATTCCATTTCTTCCAATATGGATTTTGCTGTATAACAGCCTGACATAAATTTTCTAGTTTATGACAAACTTACTCAAAAGATTTTTTTTAAAAATGGTCTTAAAATATACCTACCAATTTTATTTACTGGAACTTAACAAAACAACTGTCTAAGGATATATGTAAGAGTTTAGGATATTTACCATAGCATTATAGTAGTATTCTTAACAGCTATCCAGGAATATGCTAACGGGTTGAACAAATTAAAGTACATTGTTTCTATACAATGTAACTAATATACAATGATATAAAATGACTATTTTTGTTTTTGTTTTTTTTTAGGGAAGAGCCTACAGGGTGTTGAGTGTTTCACTACTAGATTGGACTCGTAGTGACCTGCCTGTTTACAGCCTCCATAGAGCTGGGATTACAGGCAGGCACCACCACGCCCAGTCTCACCATGCCCTGGGGCAGGCCCCAGCTAATGCACCTGCTTGCAGACACTTTAATCCGCTGAGCTATTTGGCCAGTCCTAAAAATGACTTATAAAATGAAAATTATACAATTGTGTTACAAAAATATAGCTTAAAAAGAGTATGAACCATATGATTTCACATAAAATACATATTTGACTGTATATAACTAGATAACCAAAATGCTAACTGGCTATTTCTAGACTGTGAAGTTATAAACAATCTTTGTTTTTCTACATTTTCTACTAAATTAGAAAACACTGCAATGAGTCAATACAGAATACTTATGAAACTCAAAAGATGTTTAATAAGTAAAAAGCAAATTATTATATAGCAAGAGTCAACACATATTTAATATATGTTTTTCCGAAGAAGAAAGTATTGACAATATTTTTTTCAGTATCGGGGATTGAACTCAGGATCCTGCGCTTGCCAAACAAGCACTTATTCTACTGAGCTATCTCCCCGGCCCCTTGACAATTCTATAGGATTAGAATACTTACTCCTTGAAATGAAATACTATAGACTATATCAATTTGTAAGATGTTATTAGGTAATTAGAATAAAAATATACTTTAAAATGTTACCTATCCAAGGCTTCCTTGAAGTATTTTCTCTGGACATCAAACTGAAAGACCGTCCGTTCACAATCAGTTGAAGCGTTGTCACTGCCTCCATGTTTCTTTAGGAAAGCATCGAATCCATTCTCATCTGGATATTTTAAGCTACCCATGAATACCACTAAATGACAAGAACAAAAAAGTCACACACACGAAGATAGGGACATTTTTATTATCAAAGTTATTACTTTTTGCAATACTGGAAACTGAACCAAAGTGCCTTACATTGGGCAATATATCTCCAGATTTTTTTTTAATTTTGAGCCAAGGTCTCACTAAGTCACTAATTTTTTCAGCCTGGGCTAAAAGTTCTAATTCTCCTGCCTTAGTCTCCCAGAGTACTAGAATTATTAGTGTTCACCATCATACCACACTTGAACTTTCTTGCTGTGTATAGAAAATCTGGAAGAAAGTACACCAATAAATTAATAATAGCTGTGCCTGGTTAATACTTCCTTCTTAGACTGCTACATTCACAATGTTCTACCATGCTCATATTTTAGTTGTTTTTTTTTTAATATATTTAGTAGAAGGTCTATGGGTCTCACTATATAGATCAGACTCATCGTAAGCTTACTGTTTTCAGCCTCCCAAACGCTACGATTACAGGTGCACCACCACACCCAGTCTCAATCCCTGTCTCAGAGTGCCCAGGGGAGGGCCAGCATAGCACACTGGGGATCAAACTCCAGTCCCTGCACCTGTCTAAGCAGATGCTTTAGTCCCCTGATCTATCTAGCCAGCCCTCATAGTTTAGTTTTATAATGAAAAATAAATAAATAAATAAATAAATAAACACTTATATTTAAGACCAAGAAAGATACAGCATATACAAAGGTTGAAATTTAAACATATGCATATACACAGTTAACTGCTACCATGAAAACTCATAGGTGAGAAGTTTACCTTTAAATAGCTTAGAAAAATATTTTTTAAATGAGTAATTCAGAAAAAGTATGGAACTGTATATTTGCAACTGTGTAGCATCGACATAGTTTTTATTTAGTTACATCCATAATTAAACTGAAACTTTCAACTATGATGTGTTTTTGTATTAATCATGCCTTTTTAATGTTTGTATTTGTAATGTTCTGTGTTTCTAAGCCTTGCTAAAACAACTACTCCAATAAGGTTTAGGCAATTTCTGGACAATGATAATCATCATCTAGTCTGGCTTTACCATACTTGAACAAAAAGGCCTATATTTTAAAACAAGTTTTATTCTAATTCTCAATAAAGGTACACTTCAGGAGATAAAAATTCTCCCCAATGGTATTATAAATCGGAAGTCTCCTTAGATTTTCTCTAATTACACAGTAAAACCCTGGATGACAAGTAACTTGTTCTGCGAGTGTTCCACAAGATGAGCAAATGTTTCTAGTAAGCTATAACTCAATGAACAAGCATACAATATTATTACATTATGCCAAATATCCATGGTGGGAACTGAGCCAATGGTTCCTCCCTCCTTCCTCCCCTTTCTCTGCAGGATTGTGGGTGATCACCTCCAGATAGCAAGAAATTTTGGGTATCTTGTCTGCAAAGGCCAAGAATCCCTCACTTGAAATGAGATTAGAGAGTGCTGAGGAGATAGCTCAGTAGAATAAGTGCCTGCATACCAAGCACAGGGTCCTGAGTTCAATCCCAGAACCACAATAAAGAAAGAAAGAAAGAAAGAAAGAAAGAAAGAAAGAAAGAAAGAAAGAAAGAAAGAAAGAGATTTGAGAGATGTGTAGAAGGTGGGAAATGGTGCAAAGTTTTGTAGAAATACGCCACTTGATTAAGGATATAGCAGAGCAATTAATGTTTAACAATAGCGCAATATCACATTTCTATGAAATTCTCAAAAGGAGGCAAAGTACATGTTGTTGGGTAGGTTCCTTATTAAAGTTGCATGAAAAAGAATGCCACTGAGGAATCAGTGATTTCACTAGGCAGCAGTGATTTCATTAGTGATACTGAAAATCATCCTATATAACAACCCCCCTCTCATTTCCATTACATCAGTCAAGAAGGTTCTCAAAAGGGCAAGTTAATATTTATTTTTCTTTATATTTTGTATTTTCTTTATTTTTTATATTATTACATTACAGTACTATAATCATTTTTATATGATGTTTTTTGGGTTGTGGAGTAAATCATCTTAGTTTCCATTATTTAAGGGGAAATTTCCTTAGATATTACAAGTACTTTGTATTACAACTATGTTTCCAGAAGGAACTATGCTTGCAAAGGTTTTACTGGGTATCATATTTCTACCAAACATACATTTCTGAAATCAATTCATACACATTTGGAGGAAAACAACACTTGGGAATGATATTTTACAAGATCTTACTGTGCTCCAAAAAGTGTGCCAGTCCAGGCAGGTCATCTGGATCAGCAAAACTCCCAACTCCAACACAAAGAGCAGCTGCAGACTGGAGTAAGTGAAACACACACAAATAGTAGAGTTAATCTTAAAGGAATATATTAATATCTTTTCTTAAGGATTCAACTGGAGATGAAGTCTTCCAATAGGAAACTAAAAAAATTCTTTCCCTGAGAATCAGGAGGAGCAGCAAAGTGAAACTCACCAGCACTGTGTCAGTTTCACCCTGCTGCTCCTCCACTTGCCATCCTGCCAAATGCTGAACAGGTGCAGACCTAAGGAGAAAAGCAGAAACAGGCAGAAAAACAAAGAAAGAAAAAAAAGTGGAGGGACCTCCTCTGGCCAGCCCACCCCAATTACCATGTCAGAATTTCAAAATGCTGAACCAACTTTGCTCCTAAAATTATCAGATTTTCAAAATCACATAATTAACATATCTAAGTAGATTAAACCTCTCTAAGCAATTAAAACCTCTGTGTTTGATAACTAAAGGTGAAATCTTTCAGTGTTATTCAGAAAGTTTTGTTTTTATTAAATTAGGGAATTAAAATAGCATTTTTTTTTTTTTTTTTTTTTTTTTTTTTTTTGTCTTTTTGAGACAAGGTCTCACTATGTAGTTCTGGCTGGCCTGGCCTTGAGCTCACT
The DNA here is from genome assembly GCA_004027025.1 of Myocastor coypus. Lineage (NCBI taxonomy): Eukaryota > Metazoa > Chordata > Mammalia > Rodentia > Myocastoridae > Myocastor > Myocastor coypus. The sequence continues at coordinate 2,540 of PVJA010036050.1, read as the reverse complement.
TTTGTAGCCCAGGCTGGTCTCAAACTCGCACCGATCGTCCTGCCTCATCCTCCTGAGTGCTGGGATTATAGGTGTGCGCCACCACACCCAGTAAAATAACATTTTAGAAAAAAATTTAACAAAAATAATTAAAGATAAAATACTTAGCTATTAAAAAGCTATAGAGGGGCCCAGCAGGATGACTCAGTGGTCTAAAGCGCCTGCACAGGAAAGCTTGGGCAGCTCCAGAGACCTCGGTTCGATCCCCGGCACTACATGCTGCGCCAGACCTGCCCTCAGGGCAGGCTGAGCCAGCCATAAAAATAAATAAACAAACAAAAGTTTTGAAACGAGAATAAAATAAAATAAAATAAAAAATTCTAAATAAATAAATAAAGTCTTTAAAAAAAAAAAGCTGTAGAACTAGACTTCAAAGGGACTTCGTAGTTCTTCACTTTTTACTTAACACGTATAATGTACAATACTATCAAGCTACCTTGGGGCCAGCAAGACAGTTCAGCAGTCTAAAGTGCCTGCTTAGGCAAGCTTAGGCAGGTGCAGGGACTGTGATTTGATCCCAGCACCACATGCCAAGCCAGCTCCGCTCTGAGGGGGAGCTGAGCAGGCCAAAAAAAAAAAAGAAAGAAAAGAAAGGTTGGGGAGCCCGGCAGGATGGCTCAGAGGTCTAAAGCACCTGCTTAGGAAAGGTTGGGTGGCTTCAGGTCCGCGGTTCTATCCCTGGCACCACATGCTGCGCCAGCCCTGCCCTCAGGGCAGGCTGAGCCGGCCATTAAATAAATAAACAAACAAAAGTTCTGAAACAAGAAAAAAAAATTAAATTAAATTAAATTTAAAAAAAGAAAGGTTGGCCAGGCATGGTGGTGTACACCTGTAATCTCAGCACTTGGGAGGCTGAGGCAGGAGGATGGGTACAAGTTCAAGACCAGCCTGGGCTACAAAAGTGAGCTCAAGGCCACCCTGAACTGCATAGTGAGACACTGTCTCAAAAAGACAAAAAAAAAAAAAAAAAAGAAAGAAAGCTACCTTGTCCCAATGCCTTGGAAAAATTGGTTTTTAACAAAATAAAGGGTCATGATATATACCAAACCTTGCACTTAAAATGACTGGGGCACATCATTATATCATTATAAATTAAAGGACAGAAAATGTCACCTTGAATACATTAAGATATGATGGTGAATATTTAGTTTCCCAAATTTTATAAATGTCAATTTACTGGGCTAGTCCATTTGGCAAAAGAGATTGTTTTGATAAAGTTATCCTCTTAAGAAAAAAGCTTTTAAAACATAGGAGTATATCTGGTATACAATCTAATCTGTCTGAAAATGAAAATGTTTTTAGAAATACCGAAGAGCCTTATCTGATTCCACATATCTCACATTGAAGACTTAGGTACATGAACTCAGCTAAAACATAGAGGAATGTCCACTTCTTCAAACCACAGGCTAGCCTGTTCGGTGATATTTAATAGGTGCCTAACCCGCTTTCAGCTGCAACTACCCCATAAAGATTTCTTGTCTCGACCAGCAGGGTTGAAGACATTTTTGAATAAGATGACTTAAACCACAATCTATCAGTCAGCTTTGACCACAGCAAAAACAGGTTCTGCGATTGCTAGAAAAGAAATTTATACTTGAGAACTTTCTACCCAAAAAAGTAATACTTGAGAAATTCATACGTGAGAACTGAATTAAGAAAAGCCAACAAATAATTCTGTATATTATGCTGAAATTTTAATCTTATTAATTTATCGAACTTTTAAATCAAGAAAAACTTTTTTTTTTTTTTTTTTTTTTGGCTTTTTGAGACAGGGTCTCACTGTGCAGTTCAGGCTGGCTTTGAGCTCACTTTTGTAGCCTAGGCTGGTCTCGAACTCGCAGCGATCCTCCTGCCTCAGCCTCCCACCCAAGTGCTGGGATTACAGGCGTGAGCCACCACACCTGGCAAGAAAAACTTTTATGAAGGAAAAACTTGGAAAGATAATTCAGAAAATTAGATAAGAGATTACAAAAAAACCCAACCCTATCTGTTTTGTTTCGTTTTCTAGATATATATTCATCCAGTGAATATAAACTATTTTTCCAGTTTATGGAATGGTATGTTTTTTCCTTTCACTAGGGCACTCACTGATTCTGAATCAAAATGATTTTACCTCTTCAAATCATAATTACTTGATCAGTTAATAAAAGACATAAAGAAGGCCAAGGCTCAGGGGAAAGCTACTTTGAGACAGAAAAAAATTCTCACAGAAAATACAGAAAGACTGTATAAGAAGGCCCTGTTTCTTTTTTTTTTTTTTTTTTTTTTTTTTTGTCTTTTTAAGACAGGGTCTCACTATGCAGTTGAGGCTGGTCCTGAGCTCACTTTTGTAGCCCAGGCTGGTCTCGAACTCGCATCAATCCTCCTGCCTCAGCCTCCCGAGTGCTGGGATTACAGGCGTGCGCCACCACGCCCGGCTAGAAGGCCCTGTTTCGACAGACACAGACAGACAGACAGACAGACAGACAGACAGACAGACAGACAGACAGACAGACAGACAA
>PVJA010036049.1:0-21407 GCA_004027025.1 Myocastor coypus | reverse complement strand
GGAGGGGAGGGGAGGGGGGGGAAATTTCAGAAAGCTGTGTGTGCGTGTGTTTTCCAGAAAGCTTTGTGGCTTTGTTCTAAGATTTTACATGTCTGAAAAGGAATCTTTGTTGTTTTATTTTATTTTTTATTTTTTATTTTTTTAAAATTTTATTTATTTATTTTTTTCTTGTTTCAGAACCTTTGTTTATTCACTCATTTTTATGGCTGGCTCAGCCCACCCCGGGGGCAGGGCTGGCGCAGCATGTGGTGCCGGGGATCGAACCACGGTCCCTGAAGCCGCCCAAGCTTTCCCAAGCAGGGGCTTTAGACCACTGAGCCATCCCGCCGGGCCCCTCTTTGTTGTTTTAGATATTAAAAAAGAAACACAAAACAAAAATCACGGTTGAGCAGAGAATTCCTTCCATCAATTAACTTTGAAGAGAAATCAGAATTTAATTCAAGTGTACTTTAAACTTTTTGTGTACAGCTGTAGTGATGGTTCTTTGAAGGTTAAGTCTTTTATTAAGATGTGTCTAACTGATTTTGTCTTCATTAATTTTTGCTTGATGGCCCATGTACCCTAATACCCTAGCCCCTCAAAGATTTATACACTATACCTTTCATTAAAAAAAAATCCTTGTATGTCAGTAGTTAGTGCTTCTGTTCCATTTATTCTGGACATTCTCCAATGTAGTGTTTACACTTTTCTTCCCACACCTATATCCCTATGTATTGTATAATTCTTTTCATATTCACCAACTAATTGTTTTCATTAATTTTTTTCCTTTCTATCTAGTCAGACTTCTCAAACTCACATTGTACATTACCAGTGTGATTTTCTACCATATCAGATATGCTTTTGAAATGCTTTCTTTCTTTCTTTCTTTCTTTCTTTCTTTCTTTCTTTCTTTCTTTCTTTCTTTCTTTCTTTCTTTCTTCCTTCCTTCCTTCCTTTCTTGTTTCAGAACCTTCGTTTGTTTATTCACTCATTTGTTATTGCTGGCTCAGCCTGTCCCGAGGGCAGGGCTGGCGCAGCATGCAGTGCCCAGGATCAAACCGCGGTCCCTGAAGCCGCCCAAGCTTTCCCAAGCAGGCGCTCTAGATCACTGAGCCATCCCACCGGGCCCGAAATGCTCTTTCTTGCCAGTTCTCATGGGGAAGCTTCATTGCCGTTACAGTTTCCAGCCTACCATACTTCACTTTGCACCTGGTTTTTAATCTTGAAATGCTGTTATAGCTCAGTACTGGGTACTTGAGGACATAAAAAAAAAATTTCCGTGCTGTTGTTTCTCAAAGTATTTTGCAAGTTAACTTTGTAGATACCACGTTGCCTTAAATGTAGCAGAATTACTAGAAGTTTCTGATTTCAAAGTGACACTACTCTCTAGGTTTGCTTATAAAGCTTCATTTCATTTAGATTTAAGGGGAGAAATAAATGTAAACCCTGTCATTTTTCCCATTTCATATGGAAGTGTTTTCCATCATACAGGCTTGCAGAATCAATCACACAATCTAGGAAGAATGAAAAGTTTGTTGATTGGTGGTGATAGTGATTACTATTGATTTCCAGGTTGCCTGCCAAAATATTTGTGGGTGAAATTATATGTTGAACGTTTAGGTTAATATGGAATAGGTTTGATTATAAAAAGATGAAACTAGATTGATCATGAATTGATATCTGTTGATGGGTACTAGTGTTTCTAGCCTCATATACAGATTTGAAATTTCCATAATAGAAAGTTAGTTTTCCAAGTTTTTTTTTTTTTTTTTTTTTTTTTTTTTTTTTTTTTTTTTTTTTTTTTTTTTTTTTTTTTTTTTTTTTTTTTTTTTTTTTTTTTTTGAGACAAGGTCTTGCTGTGTAGTTCAAGCTGGCCTTGAGCTCATTTTTGTAGCCCAGGTTGGTCTCAAACTCACATGGTGCCTCCTGCCTCAGCCTTCCAAGTGCTGTGATTACAGGCATATGCCACTACGCCCAGCTCCAAGTATTTACTTCTTTTCTTTTCTTTTTTCTTTCTTTCTTTTTTTTTTTGTTGTTTTGTTTTACAGAACCGAGGATGGAACTCAGGACGTTGCACTTGCCAGGCAGGCACTTTTGCCCCTTAGCTGTCTCCCCAGTCCAAGTATTTATTTCTTTTTTTACTTTATTTTATTTTACTTTATTTTATCTTACTTTATTTTATTTTATTTATTGCGGAACTGGGGATCAAACTCAGATTGTTGCACTTGCCAGGCAAGCACTTATTCTACTGAGCTAGAATTCCCAGCCCTCAAGTATTTATTTCTAATACAAATTTTTGTTTTAATTGTATTGCAACTAGCGAATATATCTTATAGAAGATCCTGATGTTAAGTTTATTATTCTCCTGTTCAAATTGATACATGATCAGTTTTACAACATCCTGTAGATTTAAGAATCATGTCTAGTAAATAAATCCTATTGGTGATGATAGTTCTGTAACAAATCTTTCTAATTAACTGTTAGATACTGCATGAGGTATGTTCAGTTTTCCCAAATTAATTTTAATAGTGTACGTATTGCTTGTTATTTTGAATGGGAGTAAAAAGAAAAACCACCCACCCCTGCATTGATTATGCTTACATTGTTAGCTGGTTGGTTGTGCTGGGCATCAAACCCAGAACTTCACATATTCTGGCCACAAGTTGTACCCTCGAGCTATGTCCCCAGCCTTCCCAGCTGAGCTTCTGTTTTTGTTGAATAACATCGTTTGGTTTTATATCATATGCCACTTCCTATATGCTGCCTTCTTCTAAACAAAACAAGATTGGCACAGAGTACAAGAAGTACAACATAGAATCTACCATGAAATAAATTATTGACAAGCTGAAGAAAAAGATGTAATTATTCTCTTCTGAATCTCTTCCTAATGATAAAAAAGGGAGCCAAGGTTTTGCCTCAAAAAAGTTACTTTCCTCTGGATTCCAATATTTTATCAATGCAAAATTAAATATGCAGTGTGCTGAGCAGATTACTGTAGTAGCTCAACAAATACCTGTTTGATTCATTTCTTCTGAAGTGATGTCATTGACGCTAGATAGAAAAAGAAAGTTCAGTCTAGCATACTTATTTTATAAGGGAACAAAGCAATGTGTTGGGGTATAAACTCAAGGACATGCTAGAGAATTGAATCAGAAGACAGACTTTGAGATGTAACTTTGTATTTTAGCTGTGTTCTCTTGTCTGTTAATACTTTTTGGAAATACAACTTTGAAAAACAAACCAAAAAAACTTTTGGTTTTTTTGTGAGAGGACAAGAGATCAGTACTGGTGGGAAAACCTTTTGCATCTTCGTTGGTAATATTTAATGAAGCCAGAGACATAAAATTTTCAAAAATTATACCACCCTAAACTATAGATTTTCATGAGTTGGAAATGTGCAAAGAATCTGTTTGGAGGAATAGTGTTAGAATATCATAAAGGACCAGAAGTCGTGTATCTTTTAAATCTTAATGAAAATTTGAATTATGAAGAATTTCATGTAAGCAATACTATGTACTGTTTATTATAATCCATAGTATTCATGGTGGTGTCAGTTCACTGCATGCTGTTCCGTTTTAGGTGTTCTGAGACAAGAGGAAAGTTCCTACTTAGAGCCCTTCCTAGTAGTAGTATTTTCTCCCCCACTTGTAATAAAAGCGTACAACTTTCAAATTCATTTGTTGAATTCTGTACAGCTAGTTTATAAGTAGCATTGTCAGTATATTTACTTATCAGATTTTTAGCTTAAAATTTCTAAATGCTCATAAATTATCTTTAGTCTATTTTTAACAATTCTCCAGCAAGTTCCATCAATTCTAGGACAACTCTAGAATACCCCAAGTGATTTTGTGACTTAGATTTTCTTTTATTTGCAGAAAACATGTCTTATAATTTTGGAACATTTGTTTTCCAGTTTTCTTTTATGTCTAAATTATACCTGTTCTTTTTTATGGAAGCTGCATTAATAACCCCCCCCTCAAAAAAAAAAAAAAGTTTGCTTCATTTACCCATTTACATCCACTGTAGGGGTAGATTACTAAAAGATTGCCCTCCTTTAAGCATTCTTTTATGTTTTTAGACTATAAAGTCTACCCTGGGATCAGAGTGAAGTTTGCACAGCTGCATACTTTCCTCAGTGCCATCTCGGCTTTAACTCTTTATATCTGCATTAGTGAAGCGTTGGATTCATCAGCTGCTGAGCTGTGTACTCGGAGAGTTTTCTGGTTAAATTGAGCTCATGCAAAGAACTTAAAAGAACTGAAGAGGAACATTTTAATTCCTTTATGTGCTTGACAATGCAGGGTATTTTGCTTATATAGGAAGGGAAAAATGAGAAATAGTAATGATTTTCCATGTCATTAGTTTTCATATTTATGAAAGTTTAGCTTCTACCCATTTCATTTTGAAAACTAAAAATCTCTTAAAGCAAAATAAAGTGTTGTGTTTGACATGACTTGACAAATTGTGTCCTCATTTTTATTTATGTTATCACTGGCTCAGCCTGCCTTGGGGGTGGGGCTGGTACAGCGTGTGGTGCTGGGAATTGAACCACGGTCTCTATGGTTGCCTAAGCAGGCGCTTTAGACCACTGAGCTATCTTGTCAGCCCTTGTGTCCTTATTTTTAAAGTTTTATTACTAATATAGCGGATTCAGGAATTACCTTTAAAGTTGGCTAAAATTTATTAGGCCTACTATTTTTAGATGGGATTTAATCACATCTGTGTCATCCATACCATTTTTATTGTCTGTGAAGAGGAAATATTTAATTAAGTATACAGATTAAGCTTTTTGCAACGTGATTTGTGAAAGCAAAAGCAACATAGCCTGAGTGTACTTCTAGAGAACTAGGTAAATTCATATGTTTCAACCAGCTCAAATACTGTGTAATTATTTTTAAGTCTTTTTTTTTTTAATAAGTAGAACATATTTAATGAGGGAAAGAAAGCTCCTGTGTGAGAGAGAGACAGGAGGGGGGTCCCGAGTGGGTGTCCTCCTAAGTCTTTTTTTTAGTGTATTTTAGTACAGGATTTACAGGGTCTGACTACACAGGTCCAACTTGTAGTGATCATTCCTGTTTTTGAGCTTCCCAAACACTAGGATTACAGCTGTGTACCACCTCGCCCGATCTCAATTACTGTCTCAGCACAACCTGGGGGCAGGGTCACACCAGGTACAATTATTTTTAAAAATGAAATAGTGTGGTATATAATGACATTAATCTCTATACTGTATTGTTAAATGAAAATACTCAAAAGTATGCTAAAATATGCATATCAGTCTATATCTCTTGGTAAAATTGTAAAGTTCAAGGCTAGAGAATCTAATGTTCACTTGTTTTTTTATATATCAACTATTTTTTTTTTTAAAAGTACATACACAAAGTAGACTATTGTTTATGTACAGAGTATCTTTTGATATTCACTATTATGGTTCTGAGTAGTGTTGTGCTCTTTGGAAGAAGTCGGAATTCTTTCAGAGCCATTGCATTGAGCTTGTAACATTGATAACTAAGGTTATTGTTTTAATAACATAAATTTGTTCCACTTCAATATTTTTTTTTTTTAAATGTCTTTTATTCTTTTTTTTTTTTTTGTCTTTTTTGAGACAGGGGCTCGCTGTGCAGCTGAGGCTGGCCTTGAGCTCACTTTTGTAGCCTAGGCTGGTCTCGAACTCGCAGCAATCCTCCTGCCTCAGCCTCCCGAGTGCTGGGATTACAGGGGTGAGCCACCACGCCCGGGCAGTATTTTGTTATTATTAGATTTGGGGGCATCTAGAACAAAACATGTATCGATTCCCAGCCTTTTGGCTAAGATCAAGTGTAGAACAAAACATGTTACAATAGTTAAAAGTCATACATTTATTTTTAAATTGCCGTGCTATTTTTCTGTTTCAGTTACCTAGAAAAATACGAGAAAGTTCATCATTTTGGAGAGGAGGAAGATGAGGTACCACCTGGCAACCCAAAGCCGCAGCCCCCAATTGGTGCGATTCCATCCTCCTACAATTACCAGCAACACAGCGTGTCAGGTCTGTAAGGCTGGGAACTACCAGGGCCCAGGGTCTGTGGTTTGCATTTGAAAAGCAGATGTCATCCAGTGAATTAAGCCCTGTGCACATGAGAACAGCTTGGAAGCTGTAGTGCTCCAGATTTCAGAGATTGTCTTTGGTTGGTACTAGGGCCCTCCTTGTCACTGGTTTTTAACAATTTTAGGGGCTGGGAATGTAGCTTACCCTTGTGCCACCTGCCTGACTAGTATGAGGTCCTGAGTTTGATTCCTAGTACAAAAAAAAAAAAAAGTTGCATTAACTTTTATTAGAATTACAAATATCTATAGTTTTCAAGTGAAGTTTCTTTTTTATTATATGCCTTTTACTGGTTAGCTGAGCAGTTTATTCTGAATAGTCACTAAAATGAGCAGAGGAGATCTGGCTGTGGTGGATTAAGCTTGTAATCTCAACAAGCAGGATGATCTCTCTGCACGCAAGTTCAGCCTGAAGTGCATAATGAGACTGTCTCCAATAAAAGTATTAAAATAAAATGTAGCAAAGTCAGAATAGGAAGGTCCTTAATTAAACAAGAATCTTTAACTAAAAAGAATTCAGTTCAAATGGGAAAATAATCCACTTCAGGGTCTGATAAACAGATCTGAGTAGAGTTGAAAGGGTTCTAGTTTTTAAGGCTGTTGGGATCAAGTCTGAGACAAAAATGACATCTAGAGAGATAAACATCTTTTTCTTTAATCAGCAACATTTAACCTAGAAAAATACTTTTTTTCAAGGTTATGTTATTTATGAAAGCCACATTCTAAAAATGTTTATTATGTAGTGATATCACTACTCTTACAGGTAATCTTTAGATTTTAACTGTCTTGTCTGTGTCATTATCATCAGTTCTTTTTATTTTACATTGTCTGTTTTCTGTGTTTCATGTTGAGGATGACTCCATATTTCCTGCCCAGTTAACAGTGGCTGAACAAATAGGATTTCTTTTTAAAATCTGTGAAGCCCCTTAGAAGAGCCTGTCATTTAATGATCTTTAAAGTAATTGACATAGCGCAGAGCAGGAAAAACAACAAACCTAGCTTTGTTTTTTAATAAGTGGTTATTACTGTAAGGATCAGTGTTAAAATATTTTAAGTCACTAGGTAGAAAAGTTTACTAATAGTTTAAAACCGGTAAATTAAAGTGACTTAATAAGTTTTATGTTCTGTTCCTAAAAAGAACTAATGACCACTGATTCAGTGGTATTATTACAGAGGATATTATTACATTGAATAAAACATTGTTCTGATGACTTTTAAATCCGTTTTCAACATTATAATTTGAGGGTTTAAGCCCCTGCCCGGAAAGAACAAGGTCCTGATTTTAAGCCCTGGTACCAAAAAAACACAAACTTCTGTATTATGTGTAGAGCCACTCATTCTTAGAGACTAAGCAAATTTTGATGTGTGCTACTTTGCTTCCCAAGCCAACCCTTTGTCCCCTTTAGTCTAGTTAAAAATAAAATGTTTTTCTGTATCTGTTTCTTCAGTTCCCTAATTGAAATTGATTTACTTTAAGAAAGGTGATGGGACTAGGGAGATAGCTCCACAGTCTAAGCACCTGTCTAGGGCTTAGGTTCCACCCCCGGTACCAAATGCCATGCTGGATCGAGAACCCTAGGCACACTGTGCCAACCACCAAAACTTGTGGTGGTGCACACCTGTAATTCCAGTACTGGTGAGGCTGAGACAGGAGGATCACTACAAGTTGGAGCTGCATAGTAAGACCCTGGACCAAATGCATAGATAAAAGATTAAAGAAAGATGATGTGAAATTTTTGGCATTTTGGAAGTCTATCGTGAAACATATTAGTAGGGTTACAGATTCAGAAGCCTATAATGAAATTGACTACACTTGTAATAGAGCTTCTCAAGTTGAAGAAATTACAGACTTGGTTAACTTGTTGCAGTAACTCTTTGTACTAGGTTTTTTTGTTTGTTTGTTTGTTTGTTTTGTGGGACCAGGGTTTAAACTCACAGCCTTGCACTTGTTAGGCAGCTAGCTATCTATGCCACAGAGCTATCTCCCCAGTCCCTACAGTATCTCTTTTTGATATACCATAATATTATCTCATTGGTCTTACAGAGAATCAGCAAATATTTAAGTATTTGATAAAATGAATAATTAGATATACATAAAGAGTAAGAAACTTAATTACTTTGGAAAATCAGGTTATACAGTACTTAAAACTGAAAAGCAGCATTTATAAATTTTGAAGTACTGTTTATTTTTTAAGAAAGACTCATAACAGTGGCATGATGGTGTTTTACAAACATAAAACAATTTCACCAGTGATTCTTGTCATGTATCATTAAGCAAAATAGAGTAAATTAAATGGTTTTCTATTTTGTAATATATTTTGTACAGGGTCTCACTATGCAGCTTGGACTCAGTGATCCTCTTGTTTTCAGCCTCCTCAGCACTGGGATTATAGGCTCGCACCACCACACCTGGTCTCAGTGGCCAGCTCAGTGTGCCCAGGAGATGGAGGCAGGGCTGGTGTGGCTGGGGATCAGACTCCCCTCCCTGCACTTGCATAAGCAGGCACCTAGTCTGGCGAGTTATCTGGCTGGCCTTAGAAAAAATTACTTACGGCTGGTATAATGTGTGCAGTGCTTGCCTGATTTCCGCAAGCTCTGAGTTCAGTTCCCAGTACCATATTTTAAGAACCTCAGAATTTCTGTGGCAGCAATTGAGTAGCTTTTGTTTTGAACTTTTATGATTTTATTCAGCATTGATGTCAGCATTTTTATTATTTACCTGTGTACCTTTTTATATATTTTTCTTGCCATAATACCTAATCCTTTGGGTTTCTTCTTTCTTTGCCCTTCATAATAATGTGGACATGTTAATATCTGCAGAATTATTGTGTAGCTTGTTAAGACATTCTTTTCTGTTCTCTTACTCCTGTCATTCTTTCCCTTTCCCCCCTCCCTCATACCTTCTGACTCCCCTCTCTTTCCCCTAGTGCTGGATTTTGAGCCCAGGGCCCTTCCTGCTGAATCAGTCTTCTACCTTTTCATTTTTTATTTGTTATTTTTAGACAGATTCTCTGTCTTAGTTACTTTTCTTGTTGCTGAGAAAATACCAATCACCCATCGTTAAAGTAGGAACCTTATGGTTTGAGGAAGTTTTGTACCACCATTGGCTGGCTCCAAGGCAGGTAGGTGACTGGGCAGAGGGGCATCGGAGAGATAGAAACACAGAGGAGAAACATCGTGCAGTGGCAGGCAGAAGGCAGTAGGTAGCTGTTGCCGCCGCCACTCGCCTTCTCTTTTTCCCTTTATATTCCACTGCCCCTCTAATCCTAATGATGGATGCCCCCATACCTAGGATAGGCTTTCCCATCATCTATACCAGAACTACGCTGATTCCAGCCAGAGGACCGCACACTTTTAATCTCTAAATCATACGCCCCACATCCAGCCAAAAAGACCCACCTGCTAGTGCTTGAGACTTTGTGTGCGCCTCTGGATACAAGCTGTAACAGTTTTGCTAAATTGCAGAGGCCAGGCTTGAATTTATGATGCTCTTCAATCAGCTTCTCAGAGTACTGGAGAAGCAGGCATGTGCCACCAGGCCCAGCTCCATTTCTCGTATGTTTTGAGAGGTTGTTTGTACTATCTTCATAGAAGAATTGTGAAAGGCAAAATTGGCAGAGTTTTCTAGAAATTTGGCCTTTCTAAAAACAAAATATATCTATTACATGTAATATCTCAGAGCTTTATAAACCTATTTTCCCTACTTTTGAGACTTTTTTTTTTTTGTCTTTTTGACAAAGAAGTTGTAGTTCATGTAGGCCTTGAGCTCACTTCTGTAACCCAGGCTGGTCTTGAACTCACACTGATCCTCCTTCCTTATCCTCCCAAGTGCCGGATTACAGGCAGGCATGAACCACGATGGCCAGCTGAGACATTAAAAAAAAAAAAAAAATTAAATTTTAAATTCTTCTACAGAAAATCTTAATAGTACTTTACTTTAAACAAGGACTTCTTAGGACACAAAAACAAAAAATAAAAATGTACAGGACAGATTTCATCAAAATTAAAATTTCTTCTTTCACTGGTAGTGATCCACCCATTTACAGCCTCCCACGAGCTGGGATTATAGGTGCATTCCACCACGCCCAGTCTCCATTACCATCTTAGCGTAGCCCAGGATCAGGCCAGCGGCCAGCTTGGCAGGCCTGGGCACAGAACCCTTCTCTTAGCCCCTGCACTTTAATCCACTGAGCTATTTGACCAGCCCTTAAAATTTCTTTCAAAAATACTTAAAATGAAAAGATAGTCCACCAACTAGGAGGGTGTATTTATGAAATAAAAATTAGATAAGCTGTATTTAGATTATTTAAAAATTTGATCCCCAGCGCCATGGCACCACATGTCGTGCTGGCCTTCCCCGCAGGCATGCAGAGCAGGCCACAGAGACCTGGAGTGGCAGCACATGCCTGGAATTGAAATGCTGGGCAGGCTGAAAAGTGGAGGATCACTGTGGATCCCAGCTGTGTAATGTGACCCTATTACAAAGCAATCAGTCAGTCAGTCAGTATGTTAGCAAGATAAGGAATAACAAATTCTCTAAATTGATGACCGATATAAATGTATAATATTATTACCAGTTGGCAGAAGTTTTGCATTTTTTCTTTAAAAAATTTAAGCATTTACATGTGACCTAGTCATACCACTTCCAGGTAGTAGCCAGCAGTACTGAAAAAGACAGGTGCCCACAAAATCCTGTATTTATGGTAGCCATATTTATAGATACTAAAAAGTAGGAATGACACAAATATCTTTCAATCAAATGGCTAAAGAGTTTAAAAAGCAATACAGTACTGTTCACATATTGACATGGCTATGTCTCTCAGACATTTTGCTAAATGAAAGAAATTGGAAACAAAAAGGCTTTCGACCATCTAATTCTATTTACTTGACCTTTTGAATAAAGCAAAGCTGTAGAGCAAAATACAAGATCAGGGTATAAAGGGAGGGTGAAAATGACTACACAAGACAAAAGGTGCTTTTCCAGATGTAGAAATGCTCTCTAGTTTGACTGTTGTGTGGCTCCAAAAGTGTGTATATTCATTAAAGCTGAGGATTCTGAAACTATAGAAACAGTGGTTAGGCAGTGATACCCAAGAAGGTAAGTATGCTTTTGTATTTTAATTTTTTTTCTAGAATGTAATTTTAACATTTAATAAACTTAAAAATCTTGAACTCTTTACAGCTTATATTTTATTTTTTTTTAAAAAAGAAAATCTGTCCCAAAAACCTGTCTTCAAAAGTACCAACCATAAGCCTGTCTGATCCTTCCAGTACCTTAAGTGGTCTTATTTTGCTTTTCTTCCCCCCCCAGATTATCTGCGGCAGAGTTATGGGCTCTCTATGGACTTTAATTCGCCAAATGATTATAATAAATTGGTGCTTTCACTACTATCTGGACTCCCAAATGAAGTGGACTTTGCTATTAATGTGTGCACTCTGCTATCGAATGAAAGCAAGCATGTCATGCAACTTGAAAAAGACCCGAAAATCATCACTTTATTACTTGCAAATGCTGGGGTGTTTGATGACAGTAAGTTTAAATGAAATATATGAAATGATTATTCTGTAAGGGTGTTATAAGATTTTTTGAAATGTTTTTAGGGAGGGAACAGCTTATTAATCAAATAGCCATTCTTTGTTTTTATTATATTAAATACATTACTTAAGATAATGTTTGTGGTTTTTGTCTTGTTTTGGGTTCATGTTTTGAGACAGGATCTACTGTAGATAGTTCAGGCTGGCCTTAACTCTGTAGCCAGGCTAACCTCCAAATCCCAGGTGTCCATCCTCTCATCTCACCTGCTGCATGCGGAGATCGAAGGCTCACACTGCCACACCGAGCTGCATACATGCTTGAGGTTTTGTTTTGCTTTCTAAGCCATATGTGTTTACATAGTAAGCTGGCATGACTATAGCTTCTGTTGTGAGAACCTTGATTGTTAGCTATGTGTAATGCATAGGTTTCCTGTATGAAAGCTAAGACGTGGAAGAAATTATTTTGAAGTCTATTCTTATTGTGTACCTTTTAACTAAAATAAACACTTTAGCATCTGAAAATTTGCTTTCCTAAATAGTCAAATTAAGCTTTATTAGACGTTCTCATAGCCTTCTAACAGAATGTTTTGGTGGTAGTTTTTACAAATAAAATTGTTCGTTTTCCCTGAAACTAAGTTTTAAAGCTAAGTTACTTTTCAGTTACTAGATTTCTCAGTTTTAAAGGTCTTAGGTGAGTAGATCTTAAAAGTCTATTTTGAAATCTTTATCTGCTCATAGTTTTATTATAGCAAGACATTTACAAATGAGTACATTTTTCTGTAATTTCTAATCGATTCCTGTACTTTCAAATATAATTATATTTGGAATTATCTAAGCATTCTTTTAAATTTGCCATGTGCTTACTTGACATAAAAAGTTTTAGAATGAAGGTTAAACAGGAATAACTTATTTTTTGTCCTCCCCGAAATTATTCTTGTTTATGTGAGGAAGGAACAAAGACCATTACTTTTATCGTTGTACATCTAAATTTGTTAAATTTCTGTTTCACTTTCTTTTTTTCTTTTTGAGGCAGCGTCTCACTATGCAGTTGAGGCTGGTCTTGAGCTCACTTTTGTAGCACAGGCTGGTCTCGAACTCACACCAATCCTCCTGCCTCAGCCTCCCGAGTGCTGGGATTACAGGCGTGTGCTACCTTGCCCGGCTCCTCACTTTCATCTTTAATTCCCTGTATTAAGTTTTGATCTTTCAGTATAACTTTTGTATAATTTAATATAAAATAATTGGAGAATTTCACATATCTTAAAGATCTTAAAACGAATTTTTACAAACCTGAGTAATTTTATTTATTTATTTATTTATTTATTTATTTATTTATTTATTTATTTATTTATTTATTTATTTATTTATTTATTTTCTTGTTTCAGAACCTTTCTTTATTCACTCATTTTTATGGCCGGCTCAGCCTGCCCCGAGGGCAGGGCTGGCGCAGCATGTGGTGCCGGGAATCGAACCGCAGTCCCTGAAGCCGCCCAAGCTTTCCCAAGCAGGCGCTTTAGACCACTGAGCCATCCGGCCGGGCCCCAAACCTGAGTAATTTTAATGAAGTCTCATTATTTGCTCATTAAATAGGTCTATATGTGATTATTGAGTAGAGCATGGATGAAATCCTAACAGTTTTGGTATACAGGCATGTCATTCTTTTTATCCAGTTCCTCTTGGATCAAGTACAATAGCGGTCAAAACAGTAGTAACTTGGCAAATGCTCCTTAATTAATGTTTCTGTCATTTAACAATAGAAGAAAGGTTAGAGACCCAGAGTGCTAAAGGCTTTGTGAAGATACTCTATAGTTAAAAGCAATGGTGTTTCTATTTATTTTGGTGATAGTTCTCTTTGGAGAATTTTGGGAGACTTCATTTGTGGGCACTGTTTACAAAAACTGCTTTCCTCTATGCTTCTTTCCTTTTTTTTTTTTTTTTCCCCCCTCTACGTTTCTTGAAATACGAATTACACAGTGATTTCTGAAATTCATAAAGTCTCTTAAATGATAGCAGTCTTGCAGTGTATTAGCCGTGCATCTTTTTAAACATTTTTCTCTATTAATGACAACTAGTGGCAGAGTAACTACTATAGTAATCTTCATTCTTTTTGACATCACTTTGGAAAATCTTTGATTTGTTGTTGGTGTTTGCAGTGCTGGCAGTTGGACTCCTGTTCTCTCACATACAAGATCAGTGCTTTTAACCTTAAGCTGCAGCCTCAGTCCAAGTTGTACATCTGTAGGTGCAGGAACACAGAAGCTTATAGTGCTTTATAATTTAAAAAATATAGAGCTCAAAACATTGTGATTTATTATAATAGTAATTGCTATTGCTACCATTTCTCGCACTGTTTGAATATCAAAATGTAGCTATATAGTTTTTAGTATTTTGTACTATGTAATATTAAGATCCAAAGAATTAATTATATTTTACTAAATATACTATTTATCCTTTTAGCATTAGGATCCTTTTCTACTGTATTTGGGGAAGAATGGAAAGAGAAGACTGATAGAGATTTTGTTAAGGTAATTTATGTAAATTAACATGTTGAAGTATTGAATTAACAGGTAGCCAAGACAACAGTGGTTGAATTGGTTGTGTTACATACATAAGACTATTCATACTTTTATTTTTCATATACTGCAAACCTATACTTATTTATAAATTTGAGTAGAAAATCTTTTAGAATAACTAGAGAAATGAAATTCATGTGTTTATTATGTTTATATGATTTTTATTGTGACCTGATGATATATCTACAATAGTAGTGAGTATTTACATTAACTGTTTCTAAGTGAAACTTCTAAGTTTGATTACTTTTGACTGCATTTCTTCAGCTAAAATTTTTAAACCTGGGTGTACTTGGTTTCTTAAAAGCACCTGTCTAAAACACCATCAGACATGACAGATGTAGACAAATCACATTCAAACCTTGTTATAGGGCCGGCCTGACAGCTCAGTGGACTAAGAGCCTGCTTAGGCAGAGTGCAGTGGCCAGGGTTCTGTCCTGGCTTGCTGTGCAAGCCCTGCCCCGGATGTGCTGAGACAGGGGCTGAGACTGGGCATGGTGGTTCGCACCTGGAATCCTAGCACTTGGGAAGCTGAAAACAGGAGGATCACTAGGAGTCGATCTACATAGTGAGACCCTGTGTGTAGATCCTGTATCCCCTGTACTAAATGCACTTAAAAAACAAACAAAAAAGCATTTGTAAGCATTTTTACATTTCAGTGGCATGCAATTTAGATTAAGATAATTGTCTTAAGAAAATGTATCTGTTGGGAGCCAGCCAAATAGTTCAGCAGATTAAAGCACCTGCAAGCAGGTACTGGGTCCCAGGTTTGATCCCTGGGCCCATTATGCTGGCTCCACCCCCAGGGTTTGCTAAGCCAACAATTGAGACTGGGTGTGGTGGTACATGCCTATAATCCCATCTCTTGGGAGGCTGTAAACAGGCGGATCACTAGAGTCTGATCTAGTAGTGAGTGAGACCCTGAATATCCTGTAGAACCTTCCCTAAAAATACAAAATAAAAAAGAAAAAGAAAATGTGTCTGTCAACTGGTAATAAAATTTTTTTGTTGCATTTTACCTAAAGAAGCATGAATTTGCAGTTTAGGTCCAACTGATTGAATATAAATAAAATTGAATAATTTTTAAACAGAAATCACATGTGTAGTGTATTACAGAAGTTTTAATGACTTAAAAAAATTTTAGGTTTTAGGGGAAAATAATAAGTTACTTTTATGAAAGATTCTAAGTTTTTTCCAATCAAAGATTTTGACTTCTCTGGAAATTTAAGTGCTACAGATATACGGATATATCTTTCAGTGTTTTATGTGGAATTGCATGATTTTTCTTGAATTCTTTGCAGATCCTTAAAAGGTCTATACTGGTTTGATTGCTAATATTGCCACTGACATTTTTCTTTTATAATGTGTCAGTTTTTTCTTGACTTAAGAAGAGAATGAGGAGTTAACCATTAGACACTTATCCCCACTGGCTTTATATCAAAGTAATTTTATATTAGGTAGCTTATAAATTTGCTTAAGTTCTATCCTATAAAGTATTCTACTTTTTAGGAAATAGTTGATATCAGCTATATGTTTTATAGGTTACTAGCTATGCTTTCTCATATTTGTGTTTACAAATCTGTTTCTTCCAAAACAAAAAATTCCACTGTAAATTATTTCAAGCAGTCTTTGTTTCTTCAAGGATATATATGTGAATTTTATCTAAAGCAGATATAAATACCTTAAAGGTAAAAAAATGGACTCTGTAAAATCTAGAATGTACGGCAAATGAAAAAACTCCCATCATTAATTACATCTACCCAAATATATACACTTAATATTTCAATTGCCATCTATCAGGTATTTTCTGTGCATGCAGTAATAAAGACCAAAGATCGTATTCAAGACTCTTTGGTGGGAAGGGGCCAGAATTAGGGATTGAACCCAGCACCTCCTTCCTGCTAGACAAGTACTGTGCCACTTTAGTGTAACCCACTCTTCAAACTTAATTTGTAGCTTACCCCCTTATATTCTGAGATTTGTTTACTCTTAGTCTTTAATTTCGTAATGACCACTCATTTTATGTTACAGATACTTGATAATTATGTTAATAATTTCTAGTACCACAACTTTGGTTGTGTCTATGTTTCATTTTAGAAGCCTAGCTGGAATGAACATACAGCCAAATCTATAAGAATAAAAGAAATTTTCCTAGGGATAAATTCCAAGTAGTAAAATTTCTGAGTCAAAGAATGTATTAAATCCTCCTAAGAAAACTTAACTATATTGTATTGAGTTATTTTTCATATTGCTATTCTGAATGTTTACACCCCAAAATACCAAGGTCAAATGCTATATAAGGTATAACTGTTTAAAAAAAATTGTCTGACTGCTTCATAAGGTATTAGGTAGTTAAAAATTTTTAATGATATTTGCCTGATAGTATGCAGTAAAAAAATAATAGTTTTAATTAAACCTTTCATTCTAGAGAAAAATGGCTTAACTATTTTGCTTCATTCTTTTTTTTTTTGTATTGCTTTTTGAGACAGGGTCTTGCTATGCAGTTCAGGCTGGCCTTGAGCTCACTTTTGTAGCCCAGGCTGGTCTCAAACTCACAGCGATCTTCCTGCCTCAGCCTCCCAAGTGCTGGGATTACAGGTGTGCGCCACCATGCCCGAGCCTTGCTTCGTCTTTAACATCATTTTGTACATTAATTCCCTTATTTAGCAAATATTTATTGAATAATTTCTGTGTGCTAAAACATTTCCAGGCTTAGGCAAACAGAATTCCCACATTTGAAGTTTTCTGTTGCAAGAAGAAACAGTATACTTAGAAATTTTGGCAAGTTTTGTGCGGAGAAAAAAATACAGATTAAAGTGCTAAAATATAGAAGACTGATCAGTGAAGGCTTTTCTTAGGAGATAGTATCTGTTAATTTTTTCTTTCTTTCTTTTTCTTTTTTTAAACTTGATTTATGTTATGGCCTGCTCAGCCTGCCCTGGAGCCTGTGGTGCCCTGGTCCCTGTGGTGCCTAAGCAGGCACTTTAAACTGCTGAGCTATTTTGCCCACCCTGCTAAGTTTTTCTTAATTAAATGTTAGTATGGGACTTTTCTTGTTGAGGAAGAGATTTTCCGATGCAAATGTTGTGAGATACCAGCCAATCTAGTTTGGGATTTAGCAAGTAAATTTATAGGACAGACCATAGGAAACAAAAGGGAAAATTTTGCCAGATAATACTTCAGTTTTGATTAATACCAAAGAATAAATTAATCACTTAATCCTGTATATTAAAACTAAATTTCAATATATGTGAAATTTTTGTTTAGTATATAAAACTTTCCCAAGTTCTTTAAGTAGATATCTTACTAAATTTTAACCAATACTTAGAAAAGAATACATCAGTATACATCTCAGTAATTGTTACAAGGACCTGGGAGATAGGTCCATGGTACAAGTGCCTACCTGACAAGTGCAAAGTCGTGAGTTCAAACCCTGATCCTGGGGGAAAAAAAAGTAATTGTTACAAAATAAATACAACAATGTAACCATTATGCAGAGGGAGAGATAAACTTCACTTCCTGTGCACTGCCCTGTTGAGGCCCCTTTCCATTCTCTTCCTTCCCTCCCACACCCAACTGACCTTATATGCTGATTTTTATATGTAGACTTTTTTGTCAATGTTATGTTTGTTGAGAATTCATCCATATTCTTGCAAGAATATGCGTACTTCATCTTTGTGTTGTGTAGCAGTACATTCCATGAATGTGTGGCAATTTATTCGTTTTACTTTATAAAGTGGTTAAGAGGTATTTCAAATTTGGAAACAGATCTGCCGTGCATGGTTTTGCACATTTATTTTGGTCCGTGGATGAAAGCATTTCTATTGGTAATAGATCTGGGAGTATAATTACTAGTTTATAGGCTCTGCATATGATTTATAGGTTCTGCCTTAGGGGATAATGTCAGACATTTAATTTAGGTTGTACCGTCTGTCAGCAGCAGTGCCTAAGGTGTGAGTTGTCTATTGTTGGTATTCTTGGTCTCTTTCATTTTGATCATTCTGGTGCATATGTAGTATTGCTACATGTTGGGTTTAATTTCCATTTTCTCATGATAAAAACTAAAAATACTATTGTGTATTTCAACAATTTCTTTTAAGTAGTGCAAATAATTTGCTATTTTCTTTAACATTATCTTGCTGTAGTCTTTTGTTTTCAATAAATGTTCTTGTTCAGACATACTTTGGAAATACCGCAGTTGATTTTTTAAAAGATTTATTTATTTATTTATTTATTTATTTATTTATTTATTTATTTATTTATTTATTTATTTTCTTGTTTCAGAACCTTTGTTTGTTTATTCACTCATTTTTATGGCCGGCTCAGCCCGTCCCGAGGGCAGGGCTGTCACAGCATGTGGTGTCGGGGATCGAACCGCGGTCGCTGCAGTCGCCCAGGCTTTCCCAAACAGGCACTTTAGACCACTGAACCATCCCGCCAGGCCCCCGCAGTTGATTTTTTATTCTTTAAAGATACCCTCAAAGCCAGGCGTGGTGGCGCACACCTGTAATATCAGCACTCAGTGCGAGTTCGAGGCCAGTCTGGGCTACAAAAGTAAGCTCAAGGCCAGCCTGAACTGCATAGTGAGACCCTGTCTCAAAAAGCCAAAAACAAACAAACAAATAAAATAAAAAATAAAGATACCCTCAAATGTAAATAGTTCTTAATTTCACTTTCTTTTAATGTTTTGGTACAGTCTCTTACTATGCAGCTCAGACTTGTAGTGATCCACCTGTCTAAGCCTCACTACTGCTGGGATTACACGTGTATACCACCACACCTGATTTCAGTGACTGGCATGGCATGGAGTGCTGGGGACTGAACCCAGGTCTTGACACTTGCAAGACAGGTGCTTAGACCACCAAGCCATCTCCCCAGCCTCACACCCCCCATATCACTTTACTTTTTATAAAATATGCTGCAAGTTTTAATAAAAATATTCCTGAGGGCCAGCCAAATAGCTCAGCAGATTAAAGTGCCTGCAAGCAGGCACAGGGCTCAGGGGTTCTATCCATGGGCCTTCATGCTGGCCCTGCCCCTGGGGCATGCTGAGACAGCAATTGAGACTGGGCATGATGGCATAATCCCAGCTCTTGGGAGGCTGTAAACAGGCCAATCAGTAGAGTTCCCTCTAGTGGTGAGACCCTGAACACTTACAAAACAAAAAAAATTCCAATAGAGATGGTGTTAAAGATTTTATTATTCAAAAGTATAAAACTGTTGGGCTGGGGAGATAGCTCAGTAGAATAAGCACTGAGTTCAATGCCCGGTACCCCCAAAAACTAAAACAAAACAAACCACCTTAAAAAAAGAAGGCATTTAAAAAATTAAAAAGCTGTAGTCAATAAATCTTCAAATGTTTAAATTAAAATAATTATTGGGGAATTATTAACTACTAAGATATAAACAAGCATTTAAACTGAAAACTAGAAATTTTGAACTTATAGATGAGTTTAGTTTTAATAATTTGAGAGGACAACTTCTAAGCAAAAAATATGCAAAAGATATTTGATACAGCTTTCTGTCAGTTTTTAAAAGGATTGCCTTATACTGTACAAATAAGATTCAGTACTTGTGGCACTGCAGAATTTCTCAGGTGAATGTTTAAGTGTATGCAATATTACTGTCATATTTCCACATGTACTTCCATCTGATACATTACAACACATTAACTTACCCTAAGATAATCACTAAATACAAATTTATATCCTTTCCTTTAACAATTTAAGAACAAACCACCCTGAATATAATGGCACAGCTTATTTTTATGAACCACATCAGCCATATTTTCTCAAATGTTAAGTTACCATCAATCACATGTGGTTCACTAGTGATAAGACGTATACATGTAAGTTAAAATATTGACAGGATATATATTGTCAAGAACAGTTTAAATCAATTGTGACAGAATTAGCTCCACCAGATCACACATAGAATGAGATAGAACAAAGATGAAAGTGGAAACAAAATTGTAAAGATCCTGACTGTGAAATGTTGGCATTATTATTATTTTATTTATAATTTATGGCCATCTCAGCCTGCCCTGGTGTGAGACTGGCACGGCACATGGTGCCAGGGATCAAACCTTGGTCCCTGCGCTTGCCTAAGCTTGCCTAAGCAGTTACTTTGGCCTGCTGAGCTGTCTCACCTACTCCTAGGTATTATTTTATGAGATAACCAGTTACCAAGGTGAGAACATTCTCTTTCCTTAGTACACCAGATGCCTTTTCCTGGAGACAGGGTCTGTCTTTGTAATTCAGGCTGGCTTGCAAACTTGCTGTGTAATCTGCACTGCCCACCTGCCTGAGCCCCGAGTGTTGGGATTACTGGTGTAGGCCGCCACACCCAGTTGTATCCATTATCTCCTGTGAAATTCTGCATGTTCTGTGAGCAGTCATTTAGGACAAAAGAGCATTAAAATATTCATAATATGGCTCCTGCAATAGATATAACTGTTCTCTTCCTCTTTCATACTTTTGTTGATGAAGAGAAATTCCCCCTCTAAGAATAGACTGATTTAAAATACATTAAACCTTCCAAAGTTAAATGTGTTACATGAATGCCATATGGCATGTGTGTTAATAGACTTTTAATTTCTGTAAGTTTTCATTTACCATGTTCAAATTTGTCCTTTTTATATTTTGTAAACTATCTTTTTATAATTAAATATTTATATAATCATTAAGTGTAAAAGTGAAATATACAAATTAAAATACACCTAATGATTCTAATACCTAGCTCTTGCAGCTTATTTACTCATTAACTCATTATGGCTTTATTACCTTATCCTCTATGTTAGTAACAAAACTCAGTCACAAGACTAAATAGACTTGTTTCTATAGATGAATTAGTCATTTTTTCACTACTGTGTTGCATCTGCTGCTCATTTAAAGGAAAATGTTGTGTAGAATGATTATATTAACTTCCAGTTTATTTTTTTTCTAGTAACACAGTAAACCAAACCCATAGAGGCTTAAGAACTGCTCAGTGAAAAAAAATGTAAGCTATTGTTTTTAATCCAAAACCCAGGAAGAAGCATTGCTTTTTGTCTCCCTTTTTTTGAGCATATTAGAGCTTTAGAAATAGAAGACCATGAAATTCCCTCCAAGCTCAGCTTGACTGTCATAGTAATTTATATGTCATATTTTCATTATAACTCAGTTTAAAATATTTGATGCCTAAAGCCGGGCGTGGTGGCTCACGCCTATAATCCCAGCACTCGGGAGGCTGAGGCAGGAG
>PVJA010036048.1:0-15603 GCA_004027025.1 Myocastor coypus | reverse complement strand
ATTTGATTATTTTATTCAATCATTATATAGTTTAGTCCACAGACATGTTTTTAATGATTTTTTTAGATTTCTATAGTTTTTATTTTGTGCTTGAATTATTTTTTCTATTTTTTATTTTAAAGAAGAGTAAACAATAAAAGCTATGGTATAAAATTTAAAAACAAAGTTGCTACAGGTTAGCAGTGTTGAATACACTGTGAATTCTTATTTTTAAAGTAGCAGTTCATAATGTAGGGCATAGATACACATAAAAAGCCAACCAAGCAGTATAGGCACATGCCATTCCTCTCAATGAGCTGATAGTAATTAGTAGGAGATCTACTCTCTTGTGTGTATGTGTGTCTTTCCTTTTTCTTCCCCCCACTTTCTTCTTTT
The DNA here is from genome assembly GCA_004027025.1 of Myocastor coypus. Lineage (NCBI taxonomy): Eukaryota > Metazoa > Chordata > Mammalia > Rodentia > Myocastoridae > Myocastor > Myocastor coypus. Next base: position 15,228 of record PVJA010036048.1, on the reverse strand, counting down.
CTGTATTTTCTCATTCCAGTTTCTTTTTCCTTTCAAGCAGTTTCTTTCCACTTCACAATATCTATTGTACATTTTGGTTCTTATTTACTCCTTTACCTTCTTACACTAGGGAGACAATATGATATTTACACACATTTCAGTTATAGGTATAGACCTGATGACCATTGAAACAGATTACAAGATGCAGACACAACTCCAAGCGTCCTGAGCCACCTTATCTTTGACAAAGGGGTCAAATATGTTCACCAAAGAAGGATAGCTTATTTAATAATTGTGCTGGAAAAAACTGGCTCTGCAGTTTGGAAGACTAAATTAGATGCATCGGCATTAGCAGGCACTAATGTCACATGGACCAAAGCTCTCTATATTATTTCTTCTTGTTCAGGGATTGGTACATGGGCAGGGGGTGTTAAACTCAGGACTTTGTGCATGTGAAGCCCTTGCTCTACCATGGAGCAATGCTCCGTGCTCTATGTACAGCTTTCCAATTTAGTTTTTGTCGCATGTGTTATCTTGTGCTTTACTAAATTTCTTTGAGGTGAATATTTTGAATCTTTTGCCAAACAGTTCTGAATCTTCATCTGTTTAGAGTTGGTTACCAGAACTTTCTTATTTTCTTGGTGTCATTTAACTGATTCTTCCTAGTTTTTGGACCACTGAATTTGTGTCTATGCATTGAAAGAAATATTTCTACTTGTCAGCCTAACTGGGAAAGTCCTACTCCACTGTCATTCTGACAACACGTCTTCTATCTTGACCCCTTACATTTTTGTCACATTACTAATTACTGTGTGCAACTGGGTCAGGTTAATTTTCTTATTACTATTCTCCTAATTACATGAATATAAACAGTGTGACAATAGGTTTTTACTTCTCCACTGTAAAATCAATGGTTTCAGAAGTTCTGAGCAAGGTGGATAGCTCAGAGGCACAGCACTTGCCTGGCCAGTGCAATGTCCAGAAAAATTAATACTGCTAATGAGTTTGTGTTAGATAGGACCCATGTAAGAGGTACTTGAATTTTAAAAAGAAAGGAAAAAGAAAGAAAGGAATATAGGAAGTTAAAGGAAATAGGAACTTACTAGCAAGTCACATCATCAGATGTATGACATATGAGGAGTCCAGCACAATATAAAACTAACTGCAAAGAAGTGAGGCAGAAAGAAAATAGGCACCTCCTAGAAATAAGTGTTTCCTAAATATGAATATATCCTACACTAAAAAGGTGGAAGTTGCAATACAACAGAACGGAAAAATCATGACATTTTTCAAAAGTAAAGTCAATGGAATATAGACTTTGGTTTTTGTTTTTACATTTAAATTCTAAATGCAGAAATTAGAAAAATGTCATATTGATTTCCAAAAGTAAAGGTAAACTTTTACTCATTAAAAAAGTCATATTCTTGGAGGATCTGGGGAGATGGCTCCGAGGCACAAGTGCCTGCTGGGCAAGTGCAAGGTCGTGAGTTTGAACCCCAGTCCCACAAAAAAAAAAAAAAAAAAAAAAAAAAGTCATATTCTAGATTTTGAGCTCTACCACCTACACAAACAAACAAAAAAAAATAGTTAATTAGCTGATTAGCTGTCTATTTAAATTTGGTAAAAATATAACCTGGGAAAATGAGATAGTAGTTTTATTAAAATCATGAACATAATGATAATTGTTTTGTCATACAAATAGATATTTTCCTGGTGTGTGTTAACAGTTCGTGAACTGCCTTCTCCAAGGATTCTTCGATATTCTAAACTATATGTTCCATGACTGTAAAAAATACATATGTTAACAAACTCTTAAAGTTCAAATAGAAAAATACCTGTCATAAAAATGGAGGTAGATGTTTGAATTTTATGCTATTGTGACATGTAATATAATTATAACAATTCAAAGTTTCAAAATGCAACAGTAGGGCTGGCCAATAGCTCAGTGGATTAAAGCACCTGCAAACAGGCACAGGGGCCAGGGTTCAATCTCCAGACCAGCGGTGCTGGCCCCACCCCTAAGGTGTGCTGAGATGGCAATTGAGACTAGGCACGGCGGTACATGCCTATAATCCCAGCTCTTAGGAGACTGTAAATGGGTGGATAACTAGGAGTCCAATCCAGTGCTGAGACTCTGAATACCCTGTAGACCTTTCCCTAAATACAAAATAATAATAATAATAATAATAATAATAATAATAATGGTAATAGTAATAGATGCAATAATCTTTTTTTGTTTTTATGCTCAAAATGAGTGTTAACCGTCAGATGAAGTTTGTCTCACATATAGTGCTAAGCAAACTGCAGCTCTTAATTCCTTTCCTGTAAGTTGTAAGGGAAAGATTTCAGTGGAATTGTAAATTTATAATTCCTATTCATTCTCACTTCTTAAAAAATACCACAGAAAAATGAATACAGAAAATTCTTTATTTTTACAAATAGATGTAAGTTGTTATTCCTGAGAGGAGATAATATATATTTTGCTCTGATTTTCTTATTTTTTAAGTTGAAATTCGAAATCTCCATGAATGGATTCAACATTGAGTTGTTTCTCCCTTCACTTCCAATAGCACCGGCTTCTGGTATGCTCGCTGTGAACGTTTTAAAGCTCAGTGCACAAGTAAAACGTATACTGTCCAGTTCATGAGCTAAAATTCTAAGGTGATGATACTAAAATATTCAACTACACATGGATCATTCTGAGAATGAGGTCCTATGTAAGAATGAGTCCTTTGTGAACTCAACAAAGCAGGTTTTATCTATACTTAAATAATGAGAATTCCTACTGGAGTGCACGCCATAGACTCCTGAACAGTGACTTTGCTTATTATTTGTAAATGTTTGAAAGGTCAGATGAATTTTTGCTTCAATTTCAATACCTCATTCTATAATTCAGTTTCTCTAGCTGGTCTGTTTTGAGAACAAAATCTGAACTGATTTGGTTCAACAAAAACCTGGCCATTATTCCTATGCTCTGAACTAAACTTCTTAAAATATCACTTAATCAATATTAAACTTTATTCTCTTGTTGGGAATGGAGCATTCATTCCTAAGAACAGCATTTTCACCTGTTATAATAGCATTCTCTTCTCTTTATCAATATTCAGATAAAAAATTTCACTAACATAGCCACAGCCTGCTTCAAGTAATCTGGGAAATTTTGATAATCTTTTCTGATTCAGCACTTGTAATGAACGTGAGCAGTCATTGGTTAACTAAGGCAACCACAATTGCACTGAATATACTGATAAACATAATCAAAATGACTACTCTAGTAGTCCTTTGTTTGCCAAATTTGATGAAGTCATGTTTGCATGTCATCTCAAAACTAAGCATGGTGCCTGCTGAAGATGTCTTACACAATTACCTTGTCCTGTCTTAACAGTTTGAGTTCTGCTTCTCTTTGCTCTCAGGGCTACTATAAGTCTATGGCAAAACTATGGAGGACTCTATTTATATCTAAATCTCAGCTGAAGAGCTTGTTTACCAAACTATTTTCCATCCTATCTTCACTTCTAAACCACTTGAACCCTTTCAGGAAAGACAGATATACAGACAGATGGGGACATACACACACACACACACACACACACACACACACACACACACACATACACACACACAATTATTACACTAAATTCCCCGTCTAAGCATAATTGAGAGTATGAATGGTGAAAAGAACATGGTGAAACAAAACTATAAATTCAATTAATATTAAGGTTTGACACACAGAGAGTGAGAGAGATAGAGGAGAGAGAGACAGAGACAGAGTTAGAGAGACAGAGGGACAGACAAAGAGACAGAAAAAGAAAGAGAGGGAGAAAGAACAATTAAGCAACTACATTTTAGCCATATAGAGTAGCAGGATGGTACAGTGTTTGTCCAGTATGAGATAAAGCAGAGAAAATCAAGTCATGGAATTCTTTTTCTTCCTTTATTGTTGAAAGTTCAAATAGCAGTTCTGGCCATGGTTATTTTTCTATAACAAGTTACGTATAACAAAAGTGTGAGTGCCTTTGGAGCCAGGCCTATGCAGTGGGAGATGAGGGGAGGACGTGTCAGTTATTCAGAGTCTGTGGGAATATCTGAATTTTAGGTAAGTTAATCAGAACCTGTGTTCTACTCAACTGATTACCATTGATTTTTTTCTTCTTTTTTTTTTCCAAGTTATAATGCCTTCCTTCTATTTCTTAATCATGATATCTCACAGTCACAAAAGTAAATCTATTAGCTTTATAATTAAAATTACTTCTTTTAGACACAATCAAGTTTTCTAAAATAAGGACTTGAAGTTTTTGGTGTTTATCTGCTGCAGCACTAGATTCATTATAAAATAAATCAATCATCAGAGATTCATAAGGAAACTATCTTGCTTGCTAGCATTAGACATATTTATTAAAATTACATAAAACAGGGCCAGCCAGATAGCTCAGCGGACTAATGCACCTGCTTCGGCAGGTGCAGGGACCAGGGCTCGATTTCCCCAGGGCACACGAGACAAACAAATACTTAATGCAATTTAGGTCATACGTCCTTAAATAAATTTGCTTGACACAATTACTCTGATTTTTTAAACTCTATTTACTCTAACTATCTTTTATATGATGTTGTGATGTGTCTCTACTTGTCCCGGCAAAGCTTCATGCAATCATGGGGTAGGGGCTTATAGAGTTTGAGATTAACCTACGATCTACTGGGATTATGGGTGATCCAAGTCTGGGATTATGGTTTTAGTAATGCTGTGATTATGGCTGTGAATGTTATACCCTGCTTGAGGCAGAGAGCCTGAATGTAATATAAGAGAAACAGAGAGACAGACTCTATTGCCATTGTTGCTGTTCCACCTCCAGGAACTGCTTCTGTCTGCCATGTGCCAGTTTGCCTTGGAGCCAGCCTAATATGGGCTGAAACCTCCAGTTATCTGTGAGCTAAATAAACCCTCCCTTCCTTCATATTGCATGTCAGATATTTATCCCAGCAAGGAAAAAACAATAACTGAGTCATATGAATTTATAACGATCAAATAAAATATTTTAACAATGAAACACTTTCATTATTATATTTATAGATATATATACACACATTATGAACATCCTACAAAAATTTAATTTCACATTTATTTTAGTTAAATCTCACCATAAAACTGTGCCAAATTCTTATGTTATGACAGTAAAGAGTAAAGCTCAACCTCTAGATTTCTAGAAACTATAGTAAAAAGGGTATAATTAGTTCTTAAAATTTATTTGTTATTTATTTATTTATTTATTTATTTATTTATTTTTATCTTTTTGAGACAGGGTCTCACTGTGCAGTTCAGGCTGGCCTTGAGCTCACTTTTGTAGCTCAGGCTGGTCTCGAACTCGCACCAATCCTCCTGCCTCAGCCTCCCGAGTGCTGGAATCACATGCGTGCACCACCACGCCCGGCTCAGTTCTTAAAATTTATAATAAGATAAAATATACTAGAGAAATCACTTGCTTAATTGCTTTTCTCATTGTTGAAATGAAACAACTGACACCAATGAGTTAAAGAAGGAAAGGCTTTGATTTTAGCTCTAAGTTCATAGAAGTTTCATTTCATAGTGGGCTGGATTCAAAGCAGGGCGGTATTACAGAGAGACATGGCAGGAGAAAAGCAGTCCATGGCAAGGCAGGCAGGAAGCATCAAGCAGGAAAGAGTGAGCAGCCTGCACTCCTTCTTTTATTTTTATTCTATTCGGTCTACAAATCCTAATGGGTGTACAGCTCATGCGGAGGGTGTGACGTCCGTTATCCACTCCCAGAATGGTGATAAACCAATATAGTTAGCACAAATCCCTCATGCCAATATCACACACCCTAAATTCAACCCCCTTTAAATAACAGCAATGACGACTGCAAAATGTTTTGTGGGCACATGTAGTTTCAAGGCAACATGCCAATTAAATATGGATTACAAAGCTCATGTTCTCTTCCTGAAATTCGAGATTATGTTCCAGTATGACAGCCTTCGTTTTCTAAAAGGTGTATCACAGATGATCCTATTATGCAATCTTACTTGTCAACTACAAAATGAGGCATATAAAAGCTTTCAGTTGCTTGTATGTCAAACAGTTCTGGAAGCTATGTTTTTTTTCCGATAGTTGTGGCAGGACACAAAAATATTTCCTATTGATGTTTTGGAAATGTTTCTGCTATTAATCCTATCAATTATCTAAACAAAACATGAACATTTATCATAATATACTGCTTCACTGTATGCCTAGCAGATTAGGAAGACATTCTCCTGGGTATGTCTGCATGGTTTATGGAGGTCCAATCTTGTGTACTAGGCAATCTCTTTCCCCTTCCTCTCTGGCATTTTTTGCCTACCCTGCTTCCATCTACCATGAGATAAGTAGCATTTCTCTGTTGGGCTCTTTCACTATTCTGTTTTTGTGTAGAAGCCTGCCAGTCTTATACTGAAATCATGATATTAATTAAATCTTCCCTCACTTAAGTTGTAGGTGTCTGGTATTGTGTCCCAATAACAGAAAAGCTAAGTCATATAGAAAACTTTGTCCTTGAGAAGTGGTGTAATTGCTGTCACTAGACATACACATATGGTTTAGGAGCCTTTGGAGCTAGTTTACTGGAAAAAATTAGAAAAGTTTTGGAGACATAGGCTAGAGAAGCTTTAGAGTATTATAAACAGAGTCAGGAGAGTGATTTGGGTCAGAGCTCAGAAGACCAGAATGCTGACAGCAAAATAGGACATTAAAAACCATGCTTGGGAGGTTTAAGTGGAGAACATTGGCATTTGGACTACATTCCATGTTGTTAAAATTTGGCAGAAAATTTGTCTACATTTTGCCAATGCATTGAAATTTTGTTGGAGTCTGAGATTAAGGTTGGTAAACTAATCTGGCTGAGAAAATTGCAAGGCAACACATATTCAGGCTTTGTCAGAGATACTGTTGGATGTTTCACTGAGATTTAGGTCAAAGTACATTGAAGAAATTTGTAAGAACTTGTATTTTGGCCTAGAATATATAAAGTTAGAGCCAAAGGAAGTGTGGTTGCTAAAGACATTATCACCATTAAAGCTACTTCGTACAGAAACAAGAGGAAAGATGCCTCAAGGGCAACACAAGAATCAGTAAAACCACACTGATCCCAAGCTCAAGGATCCCAAGTGTAAGCCTTTAGTGTCAGAACATCCCTGGAATGTCTGTTTGAGTCCATCCTTTCAGGGAAATAAGTCGGATGTATTAGGGTACACTAGAGGAATAAATCAATATAGAAGATATATACAATTATGAAAGGGCATTTATTAGGTAAATTTGCAAGAACAGAGTTGAAGGAATCTGTAATAGTCATGTGGTTACGAGAAAACCAAAGGAACAAGTAGCTGCTTAGCCCAATAAAGATCAAAGCCACAGATCAAGAGGGATCAAGGATACCTCAGTCCAACGTTAAAGGCCTAGAAGCTGCCTGGAGATACGCCCGTGCAAGACGTATTTGGAAGGGTAGAGGAACTGGAGACATTTCCCAAGACAGTGATGAAGAACATTGATGTTCCAAATTGAGCAAGGTTCTTTCTTAAAAGTTATATAGCTTAAAAGCTACCGTGCTGTATAGCTAAGTTGCACTAGCCCAAGACAGAGGGTATGTGGACTATACACCATAAAGATATAGGGCAAGAATGCCCAAGTCCTAGGGAAGTCACATCTCTTGGATGTTAGTCATTGAACTACTGTGGTTACATGGACCTTCTTGTTTGTCCTGCTGGGTTTTGGTTTTCTATTGGTCCAAATATTCTCTATCTTTTTCTTTATCTATCTTCTGGAATCTGAATTTTTACACTGTGCCAGTATTATTTGGGATTATATAACTTGATTTATTTGTTTTTATAAAGTTCATAGCTAAGAGATTGCCTTGAGTCTCAGAAGACGCTTGAACATTAGAAAATCCTGGAGGGTTGGCAAGATAAATCAGAGGACTAAGCACCTGCTTAGGCAAGCACACGGACCAGGGTTCAATCCACAGCATCACATGATGCATCAGCCCTGCCCTGGGCATGCTGAGCCAACAACTGAGACCAGGAGTGGTGGCACACATCTATAATCCCAGCTCTGTGGAGGTTGAAAACAGGAGGCTCACTATGAGTCCAAGCTCATAGTGAGACCCTGTACCATGTACTAAATACATAAAACAAAGATAAATGCTAGAAATGATGAAACTTTATAAATTATCAAATTTTTATTGTGCCTTGTGTAATTATATGATATTAAGTTGAATTATGAACTTGCTATTGTCTTTATTTGGTAAATACTAATAAGTGATTTAAGGAAGTATTTGTGAAGTTGACAAGGAAATGGCTTGTGACCACTAAACTTAGAATACAGAGAATTTTATAATTTAATTCTATTCATCAATTGAAATAATTCACATAAGAATTTATTATTGTAAAACTGGAAATGGTGGCACATGCCTGCAATACCAGCTCCTGGGAAGCTGTAAACTGGTAGAGCAATACAGTCCGATCTAACAGTGAGACCCTGAACACCCCAGTGGTTCTCAACCTTTCTAATGCTGTGACCCTGCAGTATAGTTCCTCATGTTGCGGTGACTTCAAACCAAAAAATAATTTTGGTGGCTACTTCAAAACTGTAATTTTGCTACAGTTATGATTTGGAATGGCTTTAGGCGACCCCTGTGTTTTGGTCGTTCGACCCCTGCCTGGATCGCGACCCACAGGTTGAGAACTGCTGCAGTGTAGACCCTTCCCTAAAAACAAACAAACAAGCAAAAAAAGAGCTTATTATTTATATAATGATTTTTACAAAATATAAGACTGAAAACATGACCTTGCTTGAAATTGATTCCCACTTTATGGAGAAATATTTGAGATCATACCCTGTAAAAATAGTTATTTCCATATGACTTTCTTCACATTTAATTATTAAAAAGCAAAATGTATTCCATCTGAAGGAAACTATGATAGCTGAAAATCACAAAAATATTACAGTCAAACATGGTTGAGGAGAGCAATGCATGATATATTTATATACTATTGATTCTCTTACACTGCACAAGATTTACTTAATTGCTATAGAAATATCAAAATGGGAATATTATACACCAGAGGAGATATTTTAAGTCTAGGAATAATGATAACTTAAAGGTTATAGATTTCTAAATCATTCTTCCTCCATGGGAGACAATTGATATAAAGGCAGAGCTGGATATGGTAACATGCTGCTAGGTTCAGCTTCCCAGGAGAGTGTGACAGGGTCATCACTTACGTGTAAGAGTTCAAAACCTGCCTGGACAACACAATGCGACCAAATATCCAAGAGAAAAACTAAATAAAAAGAAAAATAAGAAAGAGAAAAACAGGGGTAGGGGTTAGCTGATATTTACATTGTCCTGTAAACGTTTCTCTCTCAAGCTGGCACCATCTGAAAACAATAAAAAAGAAAGGTATGTATTAATAAGAGGAACCACAGAAAATTTCAAATGAGATCATTAGCAATGAACCAATGACTATGACATGCCAAATATTCTAATACACCTTTGTCATATAGTGCAGTGGTTATTAGCACTCAGGCCCCAAATTTCACAGGGGCAGAAATACCATTCTCAATGATATTAAAACTGTATGGTGGTTCGGTAATTAAAAATACAAAATAACTTGGCAAAGATAATGAAATAAAATGTAAATTCTTGTAGAAATGTCTTAAGGTTATATCATATTCAAACCTAACATCCTTTGACATATGAGAAATGCCCAAGGAAATTTTTCATTTTCGAAAAATCTATTCCCTCTAAATTTCTTACTTCTTTTCAACTCCACTCTAAGTTCACACTTCTCCTCCCTATTCTTACAAAAGTAAATCAACAGAGCTTTTTCCTGCATTTGTCATTTGCTTTTTCAGACTTCCCTTTAGAAGTTGGGAAAGGAAAATGTTTGAATACATGGTTCTGTTTGAAACAAGCCATAAAATAAGAGGTTTAGAAATTTAGGTTCTATTCAATGAAGACATTTTTGATAATTGTTCTAAGATATTTGCAAGTGAATTAGAAACAAATGCATTTTCCAAAGAAGGGCAGAATCACTGCTTATATTAAGAAGTAACTGAGAAGAAACTCGTTTTTAAGTTCCTGCAATCACACATCTGAGACTCAATAGCTGAATTTACTTTAATTTGGGTTTAAGTTCAAGTGATCCTTTCACAGCTTCTGCAGCTTTCCTGTCTCTTTGCTACTCATCTCAGTCTCACCTTTTCCTCTCAGATATTTTACAGTTTTCAGTTTTTCACTGGCAAGCTTTACCACCACAAATTTCTTTTTACTTTCTCAAGAATGGTTGATTATTTGTCTTCTCTTTGTGGGTTTGTTTATAGAAAATTAAAGTTCTCTTCATATGTTACTTTTCTTTTTAAATAAAATAGCTTCAGATTTTTTATTATTCAAATTATAGGGAACACCTGAAATCCATGAACAGTATATTTTTAGCAAAAGACTAAATTACTATAGAACTCAGCATAAAATTGATCCATGTTTAATTTGTTACATTATAATGCATTATGCTTTGCATTTTTGGAACAACACATTATATCAGGAAGATACTATGCTAAACTGACCCCAAATTCAAGGATGAATTAGCAGAAGATGGGTAGCTAGTCAACTATATATACCTGCAATAAACAACTTAAAAGAAGGAAAGGTCTACTTCACCTCAGATTTCCAAAGTTTCCATCCATGGTCAACTGGTCCAAAGCAGGTGACAGAACAAACCGTAGTGACTGAATGGCACAGTGGCACAGAGCTGCTCACTCTATGGCAGCGAGAAGACAGAGAGAGCACAACCAAGTCAGAGAGTTAGGTGCCAAAACTGTCTTACAGCCAGCAGGGTCGCACCTCCATGACCCCTTTGCTTCATGTGTGCTGCACCTCCTCATTTTCCATCTTCTCCCAGCATTGTTATGGATGATGATGGTGATTTTTTCTAAAGAAAATTTAACTGAACCACTCGCACTCTCAGAAATACTTTCATTTTACTTTAGTTTGTTCTCAGGGCAAAGATTAGTTTTTCCTCTTGTTTTCCTATCCACAACCTTAAACTCAATTTAAATAAAATGAAAGGAAATCAATGTCTAGCGTTTGGGCTAGTTACTACACTGCTGAAGACATAGCTTTCATGAGAAAAGTGCTTTTCCAAAGGTCTGCCACCTACACATGAGACTGTGAAAGGAACATTTTAGGTATTCCCTAGGTTATTCCCTATAGAAACATGAAGTCCTAGCTTCACAACATCACAAGATATCCAGTAGTGAGTGCTTACAGGAACACCCTCCTCTCACGTGCAAAACCTTAGGTCCAACAATGGAGTGGAAGAGTATTTCAGTTCTTCTAGCTGTCGTCATTTCCTAACTGTATTCCTCTAGGCTCCCTGCATTTAGTTCTGTGGGAGTTCAGCAACAGAAGCTGGAGTACTTAGCTCACATTGGGTGTTTGTTTTCATTCAATTTTCAGTCCAAACACTAGATGTTGATTTCCTCTTTCATTTTATTTAAAGTGAGTTTGTGATTGTGGATAGGGAAACCAGAGGGAAAAAAAATCTTTGCCCTGAGAACAAACTAAAGTAAAATCAACATATTTGTGAGTGTGAGTTGTTCAGTTAAATTTTCTTTTTAAAACATCACCAAGCAATGGCACTGCTGAAATGGATCAGACATGGGGGCAGAAATCAGAGGAGGAGCTCTCGGTGTGCCAACTTCTGCAGTATAATTTTCACATCAAAGAACTTCAAAATAGGATTTTTCCAACTATTTTAACTTTTAGCTAGCTGACTCAAACATCTTCTAGAAGTAAGTAGCTATAAATGGTAACTACATAAATAAATAAATCTCACCGTCCTACCTTGATATTGTGCAGTGCAAGGCTGGCCCACCCCAACCTCAGTCCAACCTGCTGTTTTGGGGCAGGGTTCTTGTGAGAGCACATTTCTTTCTCTTCACAGCACTGGGAACTGTACTTACATGTCCATACAAAGTAGAACTTCCTGGGAGAACACAATGTCATCCTGGGGCCTGGATTATTCAGAATTGGCATAGAACCTGTTTCTGCTGCTGCTACCCGTGTACTTACATAAGCTTTCTGATTTTTAGATATTAGTTTTCTCATGTATACTTAGTAGACCTGAGATTAAATTATTTCCAGTGTGCTATGTGTATAAAAATATATAATTCCATTATGTATTTCCCTACATAAAAGCACAAAAATAAATCTATATGCTTAAAAGGAAATAAGAAAACTTTATTTCATTTATGATTTACAATTAATAAAAGCTATTGTGAATTTCTTTCTTTTTTTTTTCTAGAAGCAAGCCACTACAAATAGGACGCTATTTATCATTATTAAAAATCTGAATCTTAAACAGACTGTTGGACTGATGGTTCACATCCATCAGCTTGTTCAATTTTAGCTCCAGTTTCATCCGCAGTAGCCTTTCCAGAGCTACTACCCTCAGCTTGAAACCCCATGAACCCCATGGATTTTTCTCAATCAAATGTGGGCTTCTTCAGCTTTTTTATTTTTCTGATGAAAACAGCATGAAGAGAGTGGATCCACTTGCAAGCCTTTTCTATGTCTTTCCCAATGCTACCTGGAATCAGTTTATTGACCGCTTTCTTCAAATCATTTGTCTGCACCTCTTAGGTCATGATTTCCACCATCTTCCAGATCTGGAGGGTAAGAGGTCTTCTGTGTCTGATTGTTGTATATTTTAGTAAAGCCAACACAGAACAGTCCAAGCAGATAACCATCGGTAGTCTTGACATCAACATGAGCTTTGATTTTAGTCTGCCATTTTTTGACCATGGAACACATTTTGTCACAGGGGAAGGCCATATCATGGAAGTTATCAGGCAGTTTTTGGCCTGATCATCTTCAGTAATTAGCTTGAATTGTCTAAAGACAACTTCATCGTTCTGCAGATCAGCAAGGCTCACTTCAAGCCCATGACCTTTGAACCCATCAGATGCCATTTGGTTCCTTGAGGTCTGGTAACGTGTGTTTTTCTAATATTTCTTACGTTGAATGTAGCCAATGCCTTCACATCATATTAGTCTCTTTAGAAAATGGATCAACCATTTTTTCTTGGCTCCCTTTTTGCTACCTTTTGTATTTCCTCTTGTCAATCGCCTTGGTGCTGCTCAGAGAGCCAAAAGGGCTATTGTGAATTTCTAAGCCCTTCAAGTGGATCTTTCATTATAACAAGTCTCAAATATTGTTTTTATTCAAAGTAAGCTTGTGTAAAGCCTGCCTTACCTCTTGACTTTTCTCCTGCTATACCCTTCTGCTTAAAATCTGACTTTAAAACATCTTTTAAATTTATTAGTTTCTCTTACACTTAAGATCAAAATTTGTCTTCCTAGACATCTGTTATGCACAATAAATTTCAAACTGACTTTCTTAAAATTCCCAGGACATATTTGCTTTTACCTATTTTATCTTCACTTACAGCTCTTTGGAAATTACTATTTCTAAATACATTGTCATCTATACAAGAAAGGACAGCCTTATGACCACATTTGGAACCTTTCCACACACGTTTTATAAATGCAAAAGTATTTTGTTCTCAAAATTGAGGGTCTGAGAGATAGCTCAGTAGGATAAGTGCTTGCTTGGCAAGTGGAAGGTCCTAAGTTCAATCCCTGGTTCTGCCAGAAAAAAAAAAATCATACATAAATTTTTGTGCTCAGAATTTATCCATACATGCAATTATATTTGAGTATTTGAATCATTAATTAGAAAAAAGTATACAATTAGTTATTACAACATGGCAATTTGTTAAGTTTCTTCTCTCCATTATCATGACTTGAAATTCTTGTCTACAAGAAGAAAATATCAACAACTAATTAACCCTGAACATACTGATGTTCAGCAAGTCCTTATGGCATGAATAAAATTTGAACAGCATTTAGAACTTAACTCTTTATGAACTTTGGTACCTTGATATTTTAGTTTGCAATTCTATGAAAATGGTGGTACAGTTACATAAAACTGATCACAGTAGAATTGGAATTTAAGGCTTAATATAAATATGAAGAATATTTATAAAAATATCATACTTCTCAAAGATATTTTTATTTATGTTTCATTCTACAGATATTACAGAATGTTTGTGAGGAGTTGTAGTAAGTGACAGAGTCATGGACATAGGGCCTGAACTATAAAAGGCATACACCATTTGGAATTTATTTTTCTTAAATTTCTCCCTCATTCAGCTTCCATATGCTAACCTGACTCATTCCTTCATCAAAACTGCTGTAGATTAGTTTTATATACAATTTCCTCCCATTCCTGAGGGGTGACTACACTTTAATCCTCGACAAATATAGCCCAGCATCAATTTATTCAAAGGCACAGAAATATGGAAATAAAATAGGTCATAAAGATAAAGTACATTATTAAATGGCATTATTGTCATTGTTATTATTCTCTCATCGAAAGAGAAGATGAAGAGCTGAATTGCACACCATATGGTAATTGCTTGGAAGATAGCTGCAACTTACGGTCACACCTTGAGCATCCAACAACATTGTTTGCTGCACTTCAGGTGCCAGTGCGGCAGAGGGCCAGCCTAGCAGAGATGAACTGGCAGAGAGGGGATGACAGACATTAGGCATAAGTACTTTGCATGTCAAGCCTTTGGCAGGTTCATTGTTGAAAAAATCTGTTCTCAGAAATGCCTTCCAAAATGTGCAAGTTGGGTTATGAAGGCGCATGATAAGTTCTAATATTCAGGGATGAGTTAATAAGGGCCGTCCTGGGAGACGTCAAGTCATAGCCCAGATAAGGGGTGGCTCCAGATGTCTGTTCAGCCAGTCATAGTGCACCAGAGAAGTTCAGAACCTTAAAAAGAGTTAGATAAATCTAAACTTCTGTAATAGTTGTGATGCATGTTGACTTATTTCTTCAGATGTCAACTTTTAATATTTTAGTATGCACTACCCTGTCTTTTAAGAATATATATTTACATCTGTAGTTTAAATTATCAAGCATCCAAAAAGAGAGTGATTTTTTTTTTCAAAAATATCATGGGTGAGATTTCTACTTTATTTAAAAACTAGCATACATTTTAAAAGTGGTATTCCATTTACTAAGTATCATTTTATGTATCACTTATCGAATCTTCCCTTTTTTTTTTTTTTTTTTTTGAGACAAGGTCTCACTATCTAGTTCAGGCTGGCCTTGAGCTCACTTTTGTAGCTCAAGCTGG
>PVJA010036047.1:0-21390 GCA_004027025.1 Myocastor coypus | reverse complement strand
TAATATAACCATTGTTAAATTTAAACAATAAAAAAATTGAAAAAAAAAAAAAAAGAAAAGAATTAGACTAGAGGGGCTGGGGAGATAGCTATGTGGCACAAGTACCTGCCTGGCAAGTGCAAGGTCGTGAGTTCAAACCTCAGTCCTGAAAAAAAAAAAAAAGTTAGACTAGAGGCCATGTAGGTTACACTCTCACAAGTACTTTTCCAGTTTTGATCAGGATGGCTAAGTTTAAGGACAGTGGATTAATTGATCTCTAGAGGAAATTTCAAGGTAGTCCTATGTTCAGATTATGACATAGGTAATGCTGGCAGCTTTCAGGCAGTTCTATAGAACTGAGAGTGAAGACAGAGAATTGAGAGCAAAAAAAAACATAGAAAAAAATACCTGGAATACTTTGGCCCAAAAAGAGCTACATGTAAAGTTAGGGTCAAAGAAGGTAGAGTTGGTAAAGAAGCCAAGTACTTTAAGGGGAGACAAGGAGAATGGTGCCTTGAGGGCATTTCAGGGCTCACCAATACCCCATCCCTCATGGGCTCAGGGGTGCAAAAATTGTTAGAGAAAAAAACCCAGAGGCCCCCTGCTTGAGCTGGCTACCTAGGGAGCTGGTTCTCCATATTCATTTAATCATCTTGAGCCATCCAGGTACAACTGCAGCGGTGGTCCAAGGAGAACTGGCTAGTGCTCAAGCTGGTAGCAGACACTGGCATTGTCTGCACAATGCTGGGTTTACCAATTTGCAGGACAAAAGAGTCATGAGAACATAAGGCTTCTTTCCAGTCTTCAAGGACAGGCCCAGGAGGCCAGGTAGTGTGCCCCAAAGATGGAAGCGCATAGATCTACGGGAATGAAACCAAAGGTGTAGTGGAGATCTCAGGAAGCAAAAGGCACCGTAAATATAGGACATCTTCCAAGGAAAATCACAGGTCCCCATCAGAGAGCTAGCCCCAGTACAGGCCTGGGCTACCAAGGCCAAGAGATGAGGCTCTCCCAACCCTCAGGAACTCACATCTCACCCTGTGCCCTGGATGCCAAGCATGGCACCGCAGGAATTGGTTGTTCTGCTGGTTCCAGCCATGCTTCGGTCCTATTCTATCCCCTATTTCTCCATTTTTGAACAGGAATATTAGCTCCGCATCACTGTACTTCAGAATTAGTCAAGTATGTCTTTATTTTTCAGGGGCTCACAGGTGAGAGTTTTCTTAGAGTCTCAGAGAAGGTTTTTGACTTTGACTTGAGCAATGCTAGAACTGTTGAACCTGTGACCAAAGGATTGTTGTGCTCTTGCTTATATTCAGTATGCCTATATCTTGAATTACTAACTTATAACTGTGTTTATCGAGGGATTAATATAATTTAAGTTGTATTGCAGCCTCAAGTTGACAGGGGATGGATGTGATCATTAAGCTTAATGGTCAGCTTGATTTGCGTGGGCACCACCTAGGATACTAAAGCTCACTTCTGGGTGTGTCTGGGTCAGGGAGGCAGGAGATCACGATCCCTCCCAGGTGTCTGGCCCCTTCCTCTCTGGTGCTGTTCCTTTGCTCTGCTTCCCAACCCCATGAACTGAACAGCTTTCCTCAACCATTCCCATCTGTCCTGCTGTTCCTGCTTTGAAGATAGCTATCAAAACTCTCCTTCTTAAGTTGGGGTTAGATGTCCAGTTCCAGCAACTAGAAAACTGCTCTCTGTCGCTTCACTCAGCAAACATGTTTCTGTTTCAAGATGCAGTTCAAGCATCACTTTTTCTATGAGCTTTGTTGAGGCCTTAGGCTAGGCAGTCATTTTTATCCCACAGAAGTATTTCAAAGGGTCACAAAGTTCTTTGACATCTCGCAAGGTGAGAGTGGCTCTTAGTTCATTTCCCTTGCATCTGGAGGCAGAAGGGATGCCAGTGGCTTAAGAGGTTGGATCAGAGGGTGGTGGGGTTCTCACCTTGCACACTGGGGTGCATTCCCTTGGAGACTGAGGCAGTCACGCTCTATGAAGGGATCATGTGTCCATGTTGTGGTCAGCAGCTCTAGTTATTATGCGTATATAGCTGGGGCCCAGATGTTGTACAAGAGACACAAGACATCCATGCTCAGTCTCCTTGGTACTCTCTCCAACTTCCTAACTGTTATGGTTTATGTCTAGTTGTCCCCCTAACACCTCATGCAATCATGGGGCAGGGACTTCTATAGATTGAGACTTGACTCATGAGTCCCTGGGATTATGTGTTTTAGTACTAATCGGATTATGGGTCTGAGTACTTCTGGGTTTGTGGGTATGGCCTGAGGCAGATAGGCTAAGGCAGAGAGCCTGATGTAATTTAAAGAGACAGAGAGACAGACTAGAGCTGTTGCTCTCTGCTCCCGTGGTTGGTTGCCTCTGTCACCATATTGTTGCTGTTCCACTGCCATGAACTGCTGCTCTCTGCCCTGTGCCACTCAGCCTTGGAGCTGGCCGAATATGAACTGAAACCTCCATAAGCCATGAACTAAATAAACATTTCCTTCCTTCATTTTCAGTGTTGAGAATTTGTCCCAGCAATAAGTGAAGACTAACTAAGACACTAACCCATAAACTCAGCAATATAATAGCATGGTTGCTTTATGTCTATAAGTTCTGGTCTAGTACATCACATGGTACAGAGAACTGGAAAAAAACTTCTAAAGTTCAAAAATATCTCTCTATGCCAATATTACAGCTCCCTATCTCAATGCAGAATAATTTTCATTAGTCACTCAATAATTTTTATTGGTTACTTACTACACTGTGAGTTCTCAGAAGCTTTGCTTTATTCACATTCATATCTTGAGTGCCAACTTAAACGCCCGGTACATGATAAATGCTTGATACATATTTATTGAACACATTATTTCTTTGAGGATACAAACCTAAAATACCATTAGATTAAGTCATAACTGAACAATAATATGATTTATAGTTACCAGAAATTTTTGTGCAGTACCTCAAGTCTATGAATTCTCACAAATGCTTAATTAACTGCATACAAATCAAACATATATTAATGCACCCACACGGCTTGTCTACATTCGTTCTCTGCAGATGCCTTCCTCACTTCAAGCCTCGCCCAGCATCTACAATGAAAATTCATTGAGTTCCTCGCTCCTATAGTTCGCTTTACCTGAGCCAGCTCAGAAAAAGCTTGCCTTTCTAAGAGCCACAGAAATCGTGCCTGAGCATAAAATGCTCCTTGAAATTATCCCTGTTAAATTAGCACAGAGCATGACAAACAGCTGGACTCTGGTTTCTGAGCTCGGCATACTGTCTGACTGCAAGATACATAGCAGATTTCTTCATGCACCATGCACACATGCTTGAACCAGCAGTGGTTTGCACATTGTTTCTTTGTCAAATAGTCTATTTTTTTAAGCAGTTGGAGTAAGCCAAAAATGTAGGGTTTTTGTTTTCACTGACAGCTTTGGCTGTCTATATATAGATAGATATTATATACTCACATAGATATGATATATATATATATATATATATATATATATATATATATATATATTCACGCCAAGTTTTCTCCATCAGATTAACAGTCTAACTTGGCTCTACCCTGTAACTTAGAGCTCCTGGTAATCCTCAGAGAATGCTGTACACTTGCTCCTCTGCGTTCTGTAGAATAAAAAGGTATACCAGCCCACAGGGTACCAGGCAGGGGGCTGGGGAGATAGCTCAGCATTCTAAGTGCCTGCCTGGCAAGCACAAAGACTCAGAATCAACCTCCAGTGCCACATGCTGCACCAGGCTGGCCACAGAAATGAGGTGTGGTGATGTACACCTATAATCCCAGTACTGGGGAGGCTGAGACGGCAGGGTCACTACAAGTCTGAGCTGCATAGCAAGACCCTGTACCAAATAAATAAATAAAAGATTTTTAAAAAGATACCAGACAGAAGCATCATTCTAGATTCATAGTTTATTGAGGTTCAGGTAAATCTTTGATTTAACATCCAAGAGTAAATCATGCCACTTCTTGGATATCTCATTTCCTAAACAGCACTGCAAGAATCCACAGAAGCCAGCAAGCCATGCAGAGGGATTGAAGGTAGAATCTATACAAAATAGACCTAAAGGGCAGGCCTCATAGCTCAGCTGACGAAAGAGCCTGCTTCAGCTGAGTGCACCAGCCAGGTTTTGATCCCCAGTGTGCCGTGCCAGTCCTGCCCACGAGGTGCGCTGAGGCAGCATTCGAGAATGGGCATGGTGGCTTGTGCCTGTAATCCCAGAGCTTGGGAGGCTGAAAACAGGAGGCTCACTATGAATCCAGTCTACACAGTGAGACCCTGAACACTCCGTAGACCAGTAGACCATGTCCTAAGTCCAGAGGACAAAAACAAAAGACCTAAAATTTGAACCACAGTCTCTGCTTGGGATTTACAATGGCATGCTAGCCCAAGAACCCCCAAAGTGTGAGGTGGGATTTCCTGGGATAAGGAATTGAGTGCACACTGTGGGAGGTGGGGGGGCAAGGGAAAGAAAGAGGAGCAAGAACATGTTGGTCGTGTAGTCACTGACCTAGGGCCTTAATTTGAGAAGAGTCCATTTTCAGGGATTTAGTAAATTATATATATGGAGAGGTTAAGGGCCAGCCAGATAGCTTTACAAATTAAAGTGCCTGCTTAGGTAGATGCAGGGGTGAGGGGGTTCGATTCCCCGCCTTCCATGCCATCCTTGCCCCCAGCACATGTTGAGATGGCCATTGAGACTGGGCATGGTGGCATGCGCCTGTACTCCCAGCACTTAGGAGGCCGGAAACAAGAGAATCACTAAGAGTCTGATCTGTGTACTGAGACCCTATCAACTCTGTACTAAATACATTTTTTACAAAAAGAAGAGGTCAAACATTAGCTGAGTATCAATTAATTGTGTGCTGGTCATTTTTCTAAGTCCTTTACATGTTTCCGGGGCACTCTGCACCGTGTCCTTGGCTCTAACTTGCTGTTTCTAAGCCTATGTGCCTCTCTCGGCCATGGCACTCCCACCACCGCTTCTAACAACAATGTCCTCTTCCTGCACTGAGATCGAGCTGTGTGATGCTGTCTCCCTGCCTCCACTTTTCTCATCTTCTTTTCTGACTGCAGAAAAACCTTACAGGTCTCCATTTTTGATCCCAAGTTATTCTTCCTTGTCTCTAAATGGGCCCTTTCCTTTAGTCGACACATGTTCTCAAATCTCAATGGATTGCTGTCTCCTCCAAAGATATTTGTTATTGTCTCCTCCAAGGGATGTTGAACCCTTGAGCATAGTGTGCGAGCCCTTCTAACGATGCTTGAAAGAGTCTCTCCAGATTTCTTTTCTACTTCCCTCCATTTGTGCCATCATTTCTGAAATTATCATATTCTGTATCTTTTGTCTATATTATTTTGTATCCTGTCCCCGAACTGCTTTAATTTCTCTACGCCTTTGAACAGATACATGTATCCTTCCTTTGGACTTCATTGTTCACTGAAACCTTACTTATTTACAAAAATAAATGTAAGATCATAGTTCCTCCAGAATAAATCAAGACTGAAAGCAAAATGAAACATCTCTCCTCCATAGGTGTCAACCTATTTCAGTACAATAACAAATGATCCAGGTCCACTCAGATAGCTCAGCGGACTAAAGCGGCTACTTTAGCAGAGCACAGCAGCCAAGGTTTGATCCCTGGCGTGGTAGGCCCAGGGCATGCTGAGACTGGAATTGAGGCTGGGCGCGCTGGTGCATGCCTATAATCCCAGCACTAGGGAGGCTAAAAACAAGAGGATCACTACAAGTCCAATCTATGTAGTAAGACCCTGTCCTAAATACATAAAATAAAATTTTAAAAATCCATAAACCTCAATTGCTTACTGAATTTATTTCTTATTTCTGCTGTACATAGGCTGTGAGTCCTCCTGTTCTGGGATCTAGGCTAAAAGGGCAGCCCAACTGGGTCATTCTTTTAGCTGAGAGAAAGAACAACTGAGCTAGTGAAAATTCACAGACCCTTAACATCTTGCTGCTTGGAGGTGACCCCTGTCTTGGTTGGTTCACATGTCACCTGCCAAAGCACATCATAAGGACAAGCCTAAAGTCTGTAGGGGTGGAGTTGTCTAATAGTCATATGGAAAAGGGAGAAGCAGATAAATGCTTATATGATCCAATGGCATTTTTGCTTATATGCATTCATGGCATGAAAAGCAGTAGACCTTGACATGTGCTATAAGGCAATGGACCTTGAAAACCTGTTGAGTGAAAAATACAACCAGACACAGGCCACATTTTGTGTGATTCTATTGATCTCCATCACAGAAGGCTCATATGAGTGATTATAGTAAAAGTGAAATGGATGGTAGATTATTTCTATAGCACTTACTAGAAAAATAATGACACTTGCTCAAGACACAGAGTGGTGAAGGAGGAAGTTCCTGTCACAGTAGCTCCCCACACCTACCTCACCCTGCTCTGCTTCAAGCACTTTCTGGAATTTTGGTAACCAAACTGCATTCCACATAAAGCTTAGTTGGCAGTCATTGTATTTTCTCAGCTACTATTCAGTGTTTTCAAGATAAGGATTTTCTTTGTCACTACTTAAAGATTCTGTCTTCCAAAGCTATCAACGTAGAGAACCTTCTGGCATAAGAGTAGAAAATTAATCTTAAGTACCGTCGCTTGTGGCAAGGCAAGCATCCAGACCACTATTGCCCTCACACTCTCACATGCATGAGGATGACCTGAGTGTTGTGCAGACAGCTCCCTGTGCCCTGCTTTCTGATGCTTGAGCAAGCATCGCCCCAGGGGACGCTAATGCTCCTTGCATGGCTTCCTCACACTGAGAAGCACTGCTCTCCCTTGTGCCCCTCGCTGGCTGCCAGGCAGGCTATGCGGACTGTCTTCCTAGATCCAGCTGCCTTCCCCTAACTCCCCTGCCATCCCTCTTTAACAGAATGTGATCTCAGGCAGTAATATCAGCAGCAACATGCTGCCTCTACAGTGACAAAGACATGGAAATGTAGAAAAAGAGCAGTAAGGAAAGATATGCGGTGCCATCCCAAGGGCCAGTGTTGACATTGGCAATGGACCACACCAGTGGCTGGGCCCTTAACACTATGCTGGAGCTGAATAAGTCCTGTTGCCTAGTATATTTACTGTACCTTGCCTATGAAATATTAAGTATTATGTTATCATTGCCTACAACAGTTACTACAGTAACATGCTATAAAGATTGTAGCCTAAGAGCAGTAGGTGATGACATATAATCCGGGCATATAGCAGACTACACCATCTGGCTTTGTGTGAGTGGACTTTATGGTGGTCACAATGATGAAATCACCTGATGATACACTCTCAGAACATGTTCTCATCATCATGTATCACACAACCATACATGCAGTTGGCACAAAAAAACGGGTATCTCATGCATTCTATATGACACCAAAAGGTGCATTCTATCAAGGTTAAGGCATGCTGCTCTTGGAAGGTCCTCTGCAAAGATCTCTAAAAAAAAAAAAAAAATAGATTTTACTCTGATTTGTCTCCAAATTAATTTTCTCTGTTCTAAATGTTTTGATAATCTTTGTTTCTTGTCCTTCCTATTGCTCCAAGTAGCTGTCAGCAACACTGAATAATAGCTCTATTATTAATGAGGAAAGTAATCATAGACATACATTTGACTTCTACAGTTTGAGATCAACTGAGTCACTTTGTGTTTTGAGAGCATAGCAAATTTGGTGCATATCTCCCGTTTACAGACTATGAAAATATTCTGAACTTTAAGAACTAGTGTTCTTGCCTGTTGACCTCCAGCTGCTGTTTTCCCTTCAAGGGCCACTCTGTCATTACTTGCTTCTAGAATTTGACACTTGACTCACCTCGGGGAGAATGTAGATGTTGGACTCCAATTTCTTCCCTACCACTGTTTCTTCAAAGCTTTGTTACATTGGAAGCCCTGTTGAGCATGATCAAGAATGAGACGTTGTATAACTTTATAACATATGGCTTACGGTTGAATATTCAGCTATCAATTAAAAATTCTCAGCATTAAAACAGAGGACAGGGTCTACACACTGTCAAGCATTTGATTTGTACAAATTTTTAGAATTGGTTTACATTCCAGATTCTTCATTCATGTAGCCAACAAGTACCTATTGAGCTGCTTCTGTAAGAAATAGGTACTTTAACAGAAATCGAAGGTACAGCAACTAATGAGACACGGTAGTGTGGGACACAGACAAAAAACAAGGTTACATTAAAGCACAGGACCCTGACAGGTCCATGTTCATAGGGAAAGTCGCACCCAGGATGAAGGAGGCTTCCTGGAGGTAGGAATCATGAGCAAAACAGAGAAAGGTAAGGCTCGAGAGCTACTCTAGGACCAGGTAGCAAGTGTCCTGAAATCACATGAGAAAGGATTTCTAATTTAACATGTAAACAGTGTCCTGTACAAGTTCTTTGTACATCTTATCCTTTGCTATTTGTCCTATTGGTAATAGCCCTTAAAGGATTTTAAATAGTGTGTGTCGTAGTGAGAGGAGGGATGCTGACATAAGATGTATAGTTTGTAAGCTCCGGTTGGCAACAGAGAGGGAAAGGATAGTATAAGATCAGTTTTAGAAACAGCTTAACATGCCTGCAAGCAGACACAGGGGCCTGGGGTTCGATCCCTGGGCCTGCCATGCTGGTTCCACCTGCAGAGTGTGCTGAGACGGCAATTGAGACTGGGCATGGTGGCGTGCACCTGTGATCCCAGGTCTTGGGAGGCTGTAAACAAGTGGATCACTGAGTCTGATCTAGTAGTGAGACCCTGAACACCCTATAGACCTTTTGTTAAAACACAAGAAAAGAAAAAGGAAACAGCTTAGCAGTGTAGGAGCCTGAAAGAGAAAACTGGCAAAGTATAATAGTAGTTAAAGTAGAAGAACAGCATTAGACTAGGAGGAAACTGGTAACCTGCTATATAGTTTGGAATGGAACAAGAGAAAAGGGGAGAGCAGCATCTAGGATGATGAGCTTTCCAGTCAAGCGGCTGAGCTGACCCAGTGCATTCCGTGGGAAATGGAAGGCCAGAGGCGGCGGGGAGCAACAATGCTTCCTAGTCTTTGCAGTGTCCAACTTTCATGCCTGTAGGTCATGCAAGCAGCCAGGCATAGGTTAAAACTAATTAGAAAATCCAGAATAGCAATGTAACATTTGGAATTTGTCAGCCTTTCGAGAGCAATTAAATCCACAGAAGTGGAGGAAATCACCCTGCAGCAGACCCAAGGAAGAGCCCTGCTGGTTGCCGCCAGTTAGAGGGTGAATGGAGAAACAGGAAACAGTTGTCAGAAAAAAATGAGAGCGTGTGTTATAGAAGCCAAGCAAGAGAAAGTGTTACAGGGTGTTTCTGTCTTGCTGGAAATTTTGAAAAGATCTTAAATTGAAAAAGGGAGAGGGGTCATGAAGGGGATACCTGAGTGATAATCCTGAGCTCCATTCCCCAGAATGACTAAATAAACAAATATTCTCTGTATCATTTCCTCCATCTTACTGAAATTACTACCTGCCTTCACGAGCATCTGTCCTTTAAACTCTGTCCCTATTTCATTCATTCCTGACCTCACGTGCCTCTTTGCATAGCTCACATACCGCAGGTAGATATCTTCACATTGTCTCTGGCATCATTGGCCAACAATTCTAGGACAACTCATGCTAACCAGTCTACATGGCTTTGTCTCCTTTTATCTTGCTACTTTCTTTCTTTTCTCTTTCCCTTCCTTTTTACCTTTCCTTTCGCTTCCTTTATTTCTTTGTAACTGAGGCTTAAACCCAGGTCTTTACATTGAACATCTTCAGTCCATTTTGTTTGATTTTTATTTTTTACATTTTTCTTTGGGAAACAAGGTCTCAAGTTGCTAATTTGCTTGTAATCTTTCTGTGTTCCTCTGGTCTCTGCCTCCCAGAGTGCCACATTACAGATATACACCACCAAGCCTCGCTCCTGTTTTCAGTTCTATTCAACATCTATGACATTGCCCATAGAATCTTTCTCAAATATTTTCCATGTCCTCAAATCCCCTTCAGGCCCAATAAAATAACCCCATCTCCTACTTTAGTGGGATTACAGAGGTGGCTCCCTGCTGTGAATTTTCTTGCACACTGTTTTTCTTCATATATGAAAACTTCTGTCACTCTCTTTTCTTATATGATAAAAGAAAAACATGCTTTATTTCTAATTCTAATTTACTCACATGTGACATTAACCTTTGTCTGTCAATTGTACTTGAGCTGTCCCTTCAAACTGATTTTCCTTCTATTATAGCCATTGCCTTCCAGCCAGTCTCTTATTCAAGTATTCTATAGGTGACATACACTACGAATGGCCCCCAGAATCCCCACTTTCTGATATTCGTGACCTTATGTGTTCCTTCCCTGTGTAGGTGGGGTCTATGATGTGCTTCTTCTCATAATTAAGATACAGCAAAGGGGACAATGCATGTGTATGTCATACATGTTGCCTGTCTAGTAAGAAAATTCTTTCCTTTCTTGGTCATGTTGAGAGGGCTCACACAGCAAGAAAAATAAATAAATAAAAGTGACCTCTAGCCACCAGCCACCAAAATGGTGGTTTTTGATGCAGTAGACCTCAAAACCCTGAATGATGTAATGCTGTAACAGCCACATAGCCTAGGAATGGATCTTTTCTTAACTGATATGTTGGCTGCAATTTTTTGAAACCTAAAGCAGGAGGCCCAAGGAAGCCACACTGAACTGCTGAACTACAGACACGGTCACATAATAACCATGTATTCTTTTAAGAAGCAGACATAAGGGTGGGCCAGATAGCTCAGCAGGATTAGAACACCTGCTTAGGCAGAGCACAGCTGCCCAGGTTCCATCCCAGGCATCCTGTGCCAGCCCTGCCCCCAGGGCACACTGAGCATGGGCCATTAAGACTGGGCGCTGGGAGGTACAGGGTTAGGGGTTTAAGCAACGGCCACTGTTCTTTTTCCTTCTGTAAACTCTTTCTTGAAAGACAAACAATACATATGACCTCTCTCCACATTCTTATCACCCACATTGCAGTAATGCTTCAAATTCATGACCATTCCTTCCACTAAATCTGGGTTGACTTTGTGGTTTTCTTTTACTGACAGAATGCGGTTGAAATAATACCGAGTAACTTCAGAGACTAGGGCTTAAAAGATCTATAGCTTTGACTTTTATGCAGTCGGAACACGTCCCCTGGGGACCCCATTGCCAGGCTGTGTGTAAGAAGCTCAGACTTCATGCATAAATAATGTGGAGGAGAGCCCCAAGGGAGGTCTTGCTCAAAGGCGGAGACTGACTCCTCTCATGCAGATCAGCATTTTCCAGGGCCTCCTCCAGCCCACACTGCTGAAAGCTGAAGTTCTACCATCTGAACTCACTTGGCCCCACAGAAATGTGAGAAAAAAAAATAGTGCTATTATTTTAAGATACTATATCTGAGGTTGTTTGTTAAGCAGCGACAGATCACTAAAACATTCACAATGTGTGTCGCCTGTCATCTTTACCTCCCTGGTATCAAAACCCATTTTCAGACATCCATTGGTTTGGATTGAGTTACTACTTAGGTCACATGGCTCAAGCCAAAATGAAAGTACTTAGGCTAGAGTTTGACACAGCAAGCCTAAAATTAACCTACTCCTGAGCGGGATGGCTCAGTGGTCTAAAGCCCCTGCTTGGGAAAGCTTGGACGGCTTCAGGGATTGCGGTTCAATCCCGGGCACCACATGCTGCGCCAGCCCTGCCCTCGGGGCGGGCTGAGCCGGCCATAAAAATGAGTGAATAAACAAACAAAGGTTCTGAAACAAGAAAAAAAAATAAATAAATAAAATAAAAAATTCTTAAAAAAAAAAAAAATTGCCGGGCGTGGTGGCTCACGCCTGTAATCCCAGCACTTGGGAGGCTGAGGCAGGAGGATCGTTGTGAGTTCGAGACCAGCCTGGGCTACAAAAGTGAGCTCAAAGCCAGCCTGAGCTGCACAGTGAGACCCTGTCTCAAAAACATTAAAAAAAAAAAAAATTAACCTACTCCTTTCCGATCTACTAGGAAACCAGGAGAGCGGAAGCTGACAGCCAAAGTCCCAAATAAGCCAGGTTTAGCCTGCATTATCAGAGCGTCTCTTCCCCTATCGCCTTTACAAGAAAACAAACTTGGAAATAACCAGTCTGCTTTTTTTTTTTTTTTTTTTTTTTTTTTTTTTTTTTTTTTTTTTTTTTTTTTTTTTTTTTTTTTTTTTTTTTTTTTTTTTTGTTGGTTTCTGTTTGCCTCAGTCTTCTGCTATCTAGAAATCCCATCTCCTGAGCTCAACTTATTGGAACATTTACTCTGCTTAATAGAACAGGATGTCATCAGATCCTAGACTCACAAGTGAAAGCTTGAAACTGCGTTTGTTGTAATTTTGTCACCTGACACTCGTGAGGCAGTTCCTTTCAAAAACATTGACTTTCTCTCAAAACTCCGGGGCCTCTTTTGAGCTCGTATTTTTCTTTCTTCGCAGCTTTCTAGAGGTGACATTAGTGAAAATGTCTTTCTTGGTATTTCCTCTCCTTTCACGGCTCTCACGTACTCCTGACTTGACTTCTTTCTGCTCATCCCCTAAATATAGATGTTCTGAAGGGACAATACTTAAATATTTCTCTCTGTACCCTTTTCGGTGGCAGTCTCATCCAATCTCATTGTGCTAAGCATCGCTCTATGTAGATAACATCTAAATCTTTTAAGAGGCATAATGATTAGAAGCTCAAGGTCTGGAAATGAGCCAGACAGAATTTTAATCCTGGATCTACCAGTTGCAGCCATGTGACATTGAGCAAGTGGTTTGACCTCTATAAACCTCCATTTTCCCCTCCCATAAATCTGGATGATAATAGGATCTTTCCACAGGGGTGCTGCTTCAGCCCACCATAGAATAAGTACCCAGTAAATCAGTCCTTTTCAACATTTTACAATTCCTATTATAATTCATGGTACTGCTTGTGTAAGAGAATGGATAATGCTAGCATTGCATGCACTCAGGCAAATGGAATGGCTCTGCTCAGGTAAAGAATGTTCTGACCTCTCTAGTCCCTGTCAAGCTATCCCTCTAGTGGAGGAGCAATAGAATTTAGGCCCATCCATACTTTATTGGGATACCAGTGGAAAGCTTTACCCGGAACATCATCAATTCTTTTCTTTGCATCTGACCCTGATCTCTCTCCAGGACTACACTAACACCTCTCTGCTGGAATTTTTCCACCACCCCTGTCCCCAAACCCTGTGGCTCTCTAAGTGAGCACCCTGAGTTAATAGCAGCAGCAACAGCAGTACCTGCACACTTGTTGGAAATGCAAATCCTCCAGCTCCAACCCAGACTGACTAAATCAGTAGCTCTAGGATCAACTCATCATTCTGTACTTTAATAAGCCCCAGTTAATTCCCAGGTAATTCTGCTACAAGCTGAACAGAACCTACAGTCATTGCAACTCAGGGACAAGATCTGCTCCTCCTCTCTGCCCCCTCTTTCACTGCTCTCCCAGCTGCACCTTTTCCTGAATTATATTGCGGACCCATCCTTTGGGACTTACCACTGAGCCCTGGGGGATTGAACCTCAGTCCCTGCAATTGCCTAAGCTTTCATAAGCAGGCTCTTACACCACTGAACTGTCTTGCCGGCCCTATTTTTTCTATTTTAAGAGAAGTACTTGCTAAGGTATCCTGGCTGGACTCAAATTTTCAACGCTCCACCTCTGTCCCCACAGCAGCCAGTAGCTGCTTCCCCTGCAGGCAGGCAGCACCACACCTGGCTCTGTCCGCCTCACTGTTGATTTCTCCATCCACCTGTTTTCTGTATCTGATTCGACCCGATCCTGTCTTTGGTCTTCACACTGTCACTGAGTGCTCAGTCTCTTCCCTTCTTGGCTCTGTCGTCTCCATGCCCCCCCCCCCAAGGAGGAACCAGCTAATCACTCCCACACCAATTCACTTAAAAGCCAAATTGCCTATGACCAATTTCACTAACAGCTAGTTAGAATAAAGCGAACTTGTTTAAAAATTAATTCCATGTGCTCAAATCTGCCTGTTGTTTTGTTCATGACTTCTGCTGCTTCAAAATTTAGCAAATCCTTCACCCATCCAGATGTCTGAGAAATATCCATAGGTTATTTTTCTAGTTTTTTTTTTTTTTAACACTTTAATTTTACTCCATTTAACTCTTGAATCATTTGGAGTTTGTTTTGGTTTTAGGCCTAAAGTGAAGGTCAAATAGCCTGCCTACTTACTGTGCAAAGAAGAAAAGCTCCTCATTTACAATTCTAAGCTCCGAGCTCTCAGCCACTTACAACTTTATTCCCCTTCAGGCTGAGCAGAAAGATCAAAGACAACAACCAGAGAGTGTAAAGCGCAAGATTGTTGGTTCACAAGGGACCATTGTCCCACTTTCTCCATCTGATTGGCTTTCTCTGAGAGACCTTAGTAAGAGATTGGAAAGAGCATATTTGCTAGAACGAAAGTAGCGGTGCTCTCGAGCAAATTCTAAAAATACTAGTCAACCTTCTAGCTCTGTAGGCTCTGTATCAGGATTCAATGAACAGAAGCAGAAAACTACTCAGAAAAAGAGATGTGACTGGTGTGTGCTAATAGTTCTGTCAGATGGGTTGAGCACTGAATAGGGATCTGACGTCAGCCCCAGTGGGGATCAGTGTCACGCACACGTGTGCCTGTACCCACACACAGGACACTGGCACACATACAATCCACCAACCCTGTTCAGATTTCTCATTTTACTTCATCCTCATTTGTGTGTTTAGCTCTATGCGATCTTGCCGCATACATAAGCTATTCATATATGT
This sequence comes from Myocastor coypus, assembly GCA_004027025.1. Lineage (NCBI taxonomy): Eukaryota > Metazoa > Chordata > Mammalia > Rodentia > Myocastoridae > Myocastor > Myocastor coypus. The sequence goes on along the minus strand of PVJA010036047.1, from coordinate 6,568 downwards.
CACATATCCACACTCAGAGTAAAGACAAAATATTTCCATTATTGTAAGGTTCCCTCGTGCTGCAGATATAACTGGATCTACCTACCTTCCACTCCTGTTCCCCTACACCACTCCCCCAGCTCATCAGAGTGACCAGTCCACGCATTCCTATCATTTGTTATTTTAAGAAAGTTACAGAAGTGGAGTCATAGAGTGAGCAGCCTTCGAGGCTCTGCTCTGTTCTCTCAGCATAGTTCCCTTGAGATCCATCCTATGTGTGTTGCTTCTTTTTGGCTGGGCGGCATTCCAGGCTATGAATGTCCTCAGCTTCTCCAGCCACTTGCCCTTTTAAGTTCTGGATAGCTATTACAAATAAAGATTCTATCAAAATCTGGGGAAAGCCTTACTGGATTTTCAATAGAATGTGCTTTCTTTTGCTTATAGGCTGCCCAGCTGCAGAGCAGTGCCTAGGGGATTTCATTACTTCTCAGCCTGGAGCCTGGACTCTGGAGCCCTAGTGATGTTAGCCTTCCCACCAGCCTCTGGCAGTCGTCAGAAAGTCCCCTGAAGACATCTACTCCCTAGTACTAGATCCGGGCAATATCCTACCTCCCAGGCACTTGTGCCACAGAGCTATCTCCCCAGCCCCTTCCATGGCAAGCAGTATTTGTCCCATGTGCTTTGAGGAGGTATGCACCTTAACACAGGTGGATTGTGGTAGATCATAAGTGGGTCCTTAAAGGTAAAAAATGTGGCCGGGTGTGGTGGCTCACGCCTGTAATCCCAGCACTCAGGAGGCTGAGGCAGGAGGATTGGTGTGAGTTCGAGACCAGCCTGGGCTACGAAAGTGAGCTCAGGACCAGCCCCAACTGCATAGCGAGACCCTGTCTCAAAAGGACAAAAAAAAGGTAAAAAATGTTCTCCAACTAAAAGCAGAAATGTGAGGTGGAAGGGGAGCTGAGAGACATGTGAAGTGTGAGAAGGGCTTGGCCTACCTTTGCTGGCTTTGAAGAGGATGGGACCACAGACCAGAGAATGTAGGCAGCTGCCAGAAGCTCGGAGTAACCGTCAGCTGCTCTTAGCCATATAAAGGCATGGAACTGAGTTCCACCAATAACCTGCATCAGCCGAAGCATTCTTCCCCAAAGCTCCAGAGTAGGGCCCAGCACCTCATTGACTTCAATACGGTGAGGCCCAGAGCCGGAAAGCTCATCTGAGCCCACACAGACTTCCAACTGATATAACTATGCGAGCAACAAACCTGAACTGTTTTAAGATACAAGGTGTTATGGTTGGCACCTACATTCCCCACAAAGCCTCAGCAGTCAGGGTGGGAGGAGGCCACCAGAGGTGGCTGAATTTAGAGTTTATGATTGGTTCATGATCCAGGGGTGGAAGTAAGGGAGTGAGTGCTATACTAGCTCTAGAGAAGACAGACTGCATAAAATATGAGGTACAGAAAGAGGGTTCTCTCTCTCTTTCCCTCTCGCTCTTTGTTTCTGTCTCTCTCTGTCTCTCTGTCTCTCTGCTTTCTGACTCTATCTCTCTGTCTCTGCCTCTCTGTCTCTGTCTTTCAGTCTCTCTCTGTCTCTGTTTCTGTCTCTGTCTCTACCTCTCTCTCTCTCTCTCACACACACACACACATTTGCTGTCTTCTGCCCCTGAGAACTGTTGCCGCTCTGTGTTGTACTACCTTGCCTTGGAGCAAGCTGATTATGGACTGAAACTTCTACAAAGTCAGCTAAATAAACCTTTCACCTTTTAGTGGGTGTGGGTATGTTGTCTCAGTAATGAGAAAAGTAACCAAGACTAAATTTATACTCAATTGTCAATGCAATCATAGAAAATGACAGAGGTGATTGTAAATGGGAGAACACTAAAGTCAGACTCATGTGCTCAATCCTACAGATACAAAAAAAAAAAAAAAAAATCCCAGCCTGCTAGACATCAGATGCACCAAGATCCTGTCCCTTGAATATAAAAAAAAGAAAGAAAAAGAAATTCTATGGGGCAAAAGAATTTATGAGTAGGGAAGGTTAATTAAGAAAAAGCCCTTACAGGAGGGGTTCTAAATGGGTGGACTTTGTCAAGAATAATTTATTCATACAGCAAAGTCACCACATGGGTCAGAGTGCAGTCAACCTGTACTATAGCCTATAGCCATGCTGGTGAACATTTTAGAAACAAGTTCCCAAACTGCAACCCCAAGCCCACCTACTTTCACAAAGAGCTAACACTGTGATTAAACCTGATCTACAGTGCTGGGCTGCTGGGGCAACGTGGCTAAAGCGTAAGCTGTGCACATCTGATGCCACACAGGTGCCATAGGTTGGCCACCATTGGTCTATACACAAATATAGCCCTTAACTGAACTGATCCTCCAGGGAAATGAAGCATGCAGCAGGGCGTACGGAAAGATCAGGGTGTATGGAAAGGAAAGGAACACAGATGCAGGTGCTCTGAGCACCCACTTGTGCATCTGATGTCTACCTGGGCCCCCTGGACCAGAGGGTGCTAATCACAGCATAATCTCATTTTTGGGAATCATTGAAAAATTGTGCATAGCAGATATCTATTCCACAGCTACAGCCTTCCCCCTCTTGCTTAACCATAAGGAAACACCAGACAGGGCAGCTTCAACAATAGAATCTTTTTTTCTTGCAGAATTGGAGGTCAAGTCTGCAGGTGCTGGCAGCTTGGCTTCTGTTTATCTGCAGAGTACCATGCAGGCCCCGCTACTGCTGCTCCATCCTGTGGCCTGGTGCTCCAGCCACAATTCTGATGCCTTTATGTTTTCTGCTGACTTCCTGAGTCAGTCCCTCTCTGACTGTATATTAATTCTAAATTAGCTGCCTATCGTATTTCCTTTGTCACTAATGAGCTTCTCTCTGAGCTTTTGTTTCCTCAGTGTTGAAAGTTGTGTAACTTCCTGTCTGGCTTGGCTCACAGAGGATCTGAAGCAATTTGAGGACAGAATTTATATAAAACGCCTCACATACAATAGCTTCTCCTGAAATAACCTCTCTGTACATGCCAGCTGCCCCCACAGCCCGCCGTCTTTGCCTTCCCTCTGTTGCTCTGATCCCCTCACACCAGCCTGGCAGGCCATCCTCACAGGCCCAGCAGCGGTGTCACTCTTCTGCAAAGCTTTGTGATCTGCCAACTGTGTGTACCATCTTGGTCTGTCCAAGTGAGCACAAGATTTGAACCCTATTCCATTCAACCAATGGGAAAGAATGTGGACACATAGAAAGACACCAAGGATAGCGCCCAGAAGAAAAACCAGATAAGGACACAGCATGAAGGCAGCCATCTCCAACCAAGGGAAGGCTACAGGAGAATCCAGGCTACCCACATCGGCATCCTTGGCTTCCAGCCTCTGAAACTGTGAGAAAGGAAATTTCTGTTAGTGAAGCTTCGTGGTCTGGCATTTTCTTATGGTGATCCAACTAGATTAGAATGAGGAAGGACATAACTGTGGGATAGACATCTGATATGGATACCTGCTCAGGAATTCTTGTGTTTGGCTTTGTTTAGAGTGGATTTTTCCTTTAAGATGGGTTAGAGAAGAAATGGTATTTTGGTGTTTTGGCATGTGCCTGTAATTCTAGATCTCAGGTGGCTGAAGCAGGAGGATCGAGTGTGTGATCTGGCCTGGGCTATGTAAGGAGACTCTAACTCAAAATTATATTTCATTTGGACTTGGGGCATATGCCTGTGAGCCCAGGTGCTTTGGAGGCCAATGCAGCAGGATTACACATTCAAGGCTAACCTGGATATCTTAGTAAGACCCTCACTCAATTTTTTTTTAAGTTGCAAGCTATAGAGTAGCTCAGTACATGAGTGCTTGCCTTAGCCCAGTAGCTTAGTACTTGTGTGAAGCCCTGGGTTTAATCCTTAGCACCACAGAAGTAATAATAATAAATCATATTTTAATTCACTCAATATATTACAAAAATAGAGCTTCAACGGATACCATGAACTTTTTGTAGTAATTCTCTGGATAAAGCTAAGGAATGTTTAAGCCTCTACCTATTCACAAAAGTGGCCACTTTTTGGTTCCAAAATACAAAAGACAAAGCTAAGCATAGACCATGAAGTTCCACAATTTTCTAAGATTTCTCCATCAAATCCAGGTCATTGATCATTTAGTGATTGTCCGTGACTGCCAGCACCTTGGAGGAAGCTGTAGATGCTTCTGTGTAAAAGGTCCTATTATTCTAACAATTAATTATTGGATAATCACTCTGTACTTCTTCAGGCTGTAAACAGCAGGTGTCTCTGGTGTGTACCCTATAACATGCTAACAATTATTTGTCATTTTATCTGATCGTATGCATTACTGATAGGCACTGTCTATTATTCATTATTTGAAGTTGTATTTGGCCATTGCAACAAGGACATTGACAACAATGTCCAAAGGTGAGAGGGAAGGGATAAGAAAAAGAGGAAGAGGAGGTTTCACTTTGGATCTCTGCAGCTTTATGCTTCACCGCAGCCCCGGGGACAGCCATGTTGCTGCGCTATCACTCTGTGGCATAGCCTTGCAAATAACCCAACAGCAGCCGCATCTGTCCAAACCATCCTATTTTTCCACATCTTATCCCATTACTAGTAATAAAGAATTTTCCTAAGACATACCTGATTGTGCTTTAGCCATGGCTGTGCATTGGTTCATCATTATTTACCTCCTTGGAGAGATTTCAAGCTGTTAGAGATGGATCATTTGTTGACTGTTGGCCTCCAGCAGTGTGCACAGCGCCTGGCCCAGAGTACGCAGCAATAAGTATTTGTTTAATGAATGAAACCAAGTGCCCAAGAAAAATTGCACCTGTTCTTTAGAAAGGGAAAAGCTACTTTCATAAAGCCATTGAATTCCACTTTTCTTCTCTAGGCCTTGTCTGAATTCTTTTAGACTCGTAACTATTTGAGCATTCTAAATAGGGAAGACTTGGGCAGAATCTAATTCAGTCTCTCCTTGGCTCCCTAAAAACAAAATCTGGCCTGAACCAGTTTTATTCACACCTCTTTTCCTTCGTTCATACCTCTTCTGCTTCCTGAGAAGCCCTTTCTGCTCTGTCTTTTCAGATTCTCTGACTCCATGTGTCACACATGACCTTGCTTCCTGCACAAAGCTTGGCCCAGCTATTGCATTCCATATTGGTCATTCCCTGGTTTAAATTCCTATCCCACAGATTACCATGTAAATTTCCTTTCATCAAATAGCACCTGCCGGCCCCCATTGGGCAATATGCTTTCAGAGCTAGGTAACTGAAGATGCATCTTAACTCCAAGGAGCACAGGCCTCCTGCTGCAGAAACTCGATGCTTGCCTGGTAACTGTTTGCCTAAAACTTGCAGAAAGTGCTCACCCATCTGCATATATCTCTGTTGCCTGCCTTTTCTCTCCTCCCCAAAAGGCAGAGACACCAAATCAACTGCCCTCACTCAGAACACTAAATGTGCCTAGCATCCTTCTAGGAAGATGTCTGTTACACGGCACTCATTTGTTTAACTGCTGTTTAGTGGGAAAGCTGAACAAGCCAGGCCTTGTGTTAGGCCTTGGGAACAGAGCAATGGGAAGACTTGCACTTCCATCACAGGAAGAGAAGACAGTGGCTATGCCAGCAAGCAAATAGAAGTATTTTAGCTAGTCTTGGGAGCCAAGGACCTCTTCTTTTCTTTTTTTCTTTTCCTTTTGTATGGCTACCCAAAGTGGCTGACCATTCCGCAGTACTTGTCCCATGTAACAATCCAGAGACAAAAGGAGTGGGATTTGATTTTTTTATGATAGTGAAGAAGTAAATGACCCACATTATTTTCCAACTTCAGCCATAATCTCCATCCTAGAAATATAGGTAATAAATAAAGTGCCACTTGGGTTAGGATCAAAAAGAGCATGGTTCTAGAGGCCGGGTTTGTATGCTTCTATCAGACCTTCTTGCGAGATGGAGTTTCTATTTTCACACTTCTCTGTGTGTGTTATGCTGCAGTGAACACTGGTGAACATCTGCTGGTGAAGCAACTCTCTCTTGGGGTATTGTCTCACTCTTTGAGCTTTTGACCTCAGGAGCTTTCCTAAGAAACTATTTCTTAGATCAGAACATTTAAAGTTTCCTGAGCCATTTACATCACGCTATTTAAAAGATATTCTATAGAGGAATACAGTAGAAGACAGAGAAACACACCCACAGACATGCACACATCTGATTTTTGAAAAAGGGGCCAAAATATGTGCTGCAAAAAAGCAGTCTCTTTAACAAGTGCTGCAGGAGAAGCCTGCTCCCCACACGGAAAAGACTGAACCCAGATCACTACCTGTCACACTGCACTAAAATCAAATAAAAATTAGATAAAGACCTAGGGAAAACACTGAAAACTTCACAATTGTCATAAGAAAACATAGGGAAGACCAGTGGAGCCATCGGCAAGGGTGAAGACTTCCTGAATAACATAGGAAATCAGACAAAGAATCAGCAAAGAATTACACGAAATTTCAAAGCTTCTGCGCAGCAAAGGGAAGAGTGTGAAGAGAAAATCAACAGAGGGAAGCAAACATTTGCAAACTACTGCCCTGAGGGAGGATTACC
>PVJA010036046.1:0-21306 GCA_004027025.1 Myocastor coypus | reverse complement strand
TTATTTATTTATTTATTTATTTTTTGTTTCAGAACCTTTGTTTATTCACTCATTTTTACGGCCGGCTCAGCCCGCTCCGATGGCAGGGTAGCACAGCATGTGGTGCCGGGGATTGAACCGCGGTCCCTGAAGCCGCCCAAGCTTTCCCAAGCAGGCGCTTTAGACCACTGAGCCATCCCGCCGGGCTCCTAGAAACTTAATTTTTTAATTTGCCAAAATCAGTGCAAACAAAAGATCCTTTCCCTTTCTCTCACCAAAAATGCTTTCCTTGGTTACTCCAGGGACTAGTGGCATTACCATCTCTTGAGATAGAAACGCAGATTTCTAGACCTCTGATTCAGTGTGCTCATTGAGTAGTATGCAAGTGACTTTACGTGTTATGGTTTGAGAAATTGTGCTGTCCCCTACTGTGCTGCAGAGTCAGCCCTTTGCCGAAAAGAACTGCTAGTATGCGTCCCGGCTTGGTGCCTCACTAGAGGGCAGCAGCCCTCTGGCTTCCTTCCTGATCAACCAGAGTTTTCATCAGGACCGGCCCAGGCCAGACTCCTCCGGACCCCTCGGACTACAGAACTCGCTCGCAGAGGGTGTGCCAAGGGCGGCTCCCGGCCTGTCCAATGGGCTCTCCAGGACGGGGGGCGGGGCTCAATCTGTCCAATGGGCTTTCCTGGATGGGGCGGAGCTAGGCCTGTCCAATGAGGTCTCCCAGTAGGAGGGCAGGGAGCTCCTATTTCAGCTGCTCTGGCCGCAGGCACTTCTCTCATCCGGTGTAGGGCTAGTCATGTGGCGGGTGGCTCACGTTCTGTGTGTGCACGCTACACATCTCAGCAAGTTCTCGGGACCTTGCAACAGGCCTGCTGCCTTCATGTCCACTCTGCTGATCCATCAGCCTCAGTTTGCCTGGCTGAAAGAGCTGGGGCTCCGCGAGGAAAACGAGGGCGTGTATAATGGAAGCTGGGGCGGTAGGGGAGAGGTACGCGTGCGCCCGGGAAATCGCAGCTGCTGGGCGTGTGAGTCTAGGAAACCGTGAGGGCCAGCACTGCCCTGCTGTATCCCCGCTATCGCTGTAGGCGATTGCACGGGACGGGAAGTTTAAAAGTCTTCTTGTGTTGTGAACAACAGGCACAGCGTTTAGGCCCTTGTGTGTTGGGAAGAACTGATTTCATTTTGGAGCTTCCTTTAAACCCTCTGTGAACTCCTCTGATCTGTGGTCCCACATTCCGCCGCGCCATTTTCTTAATGAGACTATAGTTCTTAAAATGTGCCTTGCCCAACAAGTGACTTTCTACAGGGCAAGTTTATGTTGTCCTCTTTTCAGAAATCCTTTGGAGTTTGGAAGCCTGTGTTTCCTAAAATCCCGTGAGCTTCGCGAGGTCGGGATTTTTAGAATTCTTTGTTGCTCTGGCATTGAGCCTGGAGTCGTTTTCTGTTTAATAAAATGTTTTTTTATAGAGTGCAACGGAACGTTATTTTTAAAGAGTGGCGCAGAGAAGGAAGCTTTTATAGGAAAATGTTATGTAGCATAGAATGCAGTTTAGGAGTTGAGGAGTATCGTATGCTTAATTGAGGAAACATCTGGTTCTCTGTGGCTGTAGGTGATGCAAGTGATTTTAATTGATTAAATCTCCTCCGGTGTGATTGAAAGTTTCATTTGTTTTTCTTTGGGTGTTGTTCAGAAGATTCCTCCACAGAATAGTCTCTCCTGGAGGCTTTTTAGCTGCGCTTTGGCTTTGCTTTTCTGACTGAACCTGAGACCTCGCCAGTTCGTGTGGGTGGAGGCCTTTGGGGTACTTGTCTATTCTCTTAATTTGGAAAGGATTACAATGGCTGTAAATGATAGTTTTTTTTTTTTTTGTTGTTGTTGTTGTTTTAAGGTTATTACCACCTATTGTCCTGTTAATAATGAGCCAATAGCAAGAGTCAGACAGGTAAGTTTTCAAATTTCAAAATGCCTTCAGGGAGCTTGCAACTTTTTTTAGAGATAGAAGCCTACTATTAGGCAGGCCAAGGACTATGCCAAAGTATAAATGCAAAGGTTAATGTGTCTCTTTTTCAGTTGACATTTAAACATGACTAGGAAAGACTGACCACTGTTTGGGTGGGGGTGGTGTGCCCTAAAAAGGTGAACCACAAGACTGGGAGGGGGTCCATCTGAGGCAGCATTTCTGAACCACCTGAGATTATGCTAGTCAAATTTCTAATTTCTTAAGTCTGGGTGGAGCCTGAGGGTCTGTTACCAAAGTGGAGCAAGCTCAGGTGTTTTTTTTTTTTTTTTTGTCTTTTTGAGTCAGGGTCTCACTGTGCAGTTCAGGCTGGCGTTGAGCTCACTTTTGTAGCCCAGGCTGGTTTCAAACTGGCACTGATCCTCCTGCCTCAGCCTCCCAAGTGCTGGGATTACAGGCATGCGCCACCATGCCCGGCTTCAGGTGTTCTTAAGTGAGGCAAACTGACCTTTGCTTTGGGAAAACAAAGCTTAAAGCACAGCTGGGTCCCATCCTGGCTTACTGGTAGCCAGTTTTTAGAAGACTATGGGCGTCATTCTCAACTATAAATCAATCTTAAGAGACACCCAGGGATTTCTTTTCCCAGTTCTTTTCAAAAAAATACCAATGTGCTCTTGGAGAAGGTCATCACCTTACCTATACTTTCTCTCCCCTTTATGCTTCATTTAGGCCAGTATGGCAGACTATGAAGAAACTGTCAAGAAAGCAAAGGAAGCCTGGAAAATTTGGGCAGATGTAAGTATGGCCTTTGTGGTCCAAAGCACAAATGTAACCAGCTGCGGTTGTGATGAGATAAATGAAATAATGGATAAGCAGGCCAGTGTGTTTTGCAGAAATATTAGCTCCATGGGGCCCAGGTGTGGCTCCCTTAGGTCTCTGGAGAATGTCTTTTCTGTAAGTGGCATTTAGTCAATGAATACTTTTATTTTTTATTTTTATTTATTTATTTTTTTTTGAGACAGGGTCTTGCTATGCAGTTGAGGCTGGCCTTGAGCTCACTTTTGTAGCCCAGGCTGGTCTCGAACTCGCACCTGCCTCAGCTGCTGCCTCAGCCTCCCGAGTGCTGGGATTACAGGAGTGCGCCACCACGCCCGGCAATACTTTTAAATAGATTAGAACTCTGTACTCACATAGTATAAACTCAAGCTATGGGAGTGAGACCTGCCTGGGCCTGCCAGAAACTCATTTGACCCAGCAACCAGGCCCAATGTGCCCAGTGTGGAAAACTGCTGCCGAACTCCCTGCAGAAAGACTAGAGACAAGACCCACCCAGCTGATCCAGGAGCAGAACGTCTTGCCAGCGTGGCAGAACAGGCTTGCCTCCAAGGATGCAACAGGAAGAAGAGCTCAGAAGCCAGACCCAAGCCATACCCACCTGGACACTGAACTTGGTAGATCCAGACCTGGTGCTAAGGTAAGAACACTACCAAAGTTCTAAACCAAAAGTCAGAAGTCAGGGCTGTACAGAATGACAAAGAGAAGGAGCAAAATGCAATCTCAGGCCCCAAGCCTACCCAGAAAAAATACAGGAGACAATAGCATAGAAGAAAGTGGAAATCACATACATGAAATCTCTGAAATAATAGCATCTGAAGTAAAGAAACAACTACAGAAAGGCATAGAGGAAATCAGATCAGAAATAATTTCTTTTTTTTTTTTGTCTTTTTGAGACAGGGTCTCGCTATGCAGCTCAGGCTGGCCTTGAGCTCACTTTCATAGCCCAGGCTGGTCTCGAACTCACACCAATCCTCCTGCCTCAGCCTCCCAAGTGCTGGGATTACAGGTGTGCACCACCACACCTGGCAGAAATAATTTCTGGAGTAAAAAAAAATAACACCTCTAATAAAAGTTACATGCTTCTAAGGACAATGATTAGAAAAATAGAGAATAGAACAATGATGAAATCCTTGAATGAGCAATATAAGAAAGTAATAGAATGTATGAAGCAGATCCAAAGTGCTATACAGGAACTTAAAAGCTCAATGACAAGCTGGCAATACTGTTTCAATGAAAGTGAAAACAGATTTTAGACCTTAAAGACACCATTGCAACTACTGAAGAGGTAAGAAAAGATCTCGTAGTAACAACTAGGATGCAAGAAAAATGATTTGCAAGATGATGCAAAGATGAATAATGTAAGACTAATAGGCATAAATGAAAAAGGAGTCCATAAAAATGATATAAAAAGAATATGGGCAGAAGTAATAGCAGAAAACTTCCCAAATATGGGGAAACAATTTGACATTCAGGGAACTGAAGCATGTAGAACTCCAAATAATAACTCAGACCCACATCCAAACATATATTAATCATGATCCAGGAAATTCAGCACAGGAACAGTATACTAAAAGCTGCTAGAGAAAAGAAGCAGATCACATTTAAAGGAAAACCCATTAGAATAATAGCAGATTCCTCTTTACAAATCATCAAGTCAAGAAGAGCGTGGAGCAAAGTACTTTGAGTCTTGGCAAGAAAACAAATTCCAGCCCAGACCGCTATACCCTGCAAAACTCTTTCAAGTTCAGTGGAGAAATGAAATACTTCCAGGACAAAGTCCAACTAAAGAATTTCATGATGACAATGCCAACCCTGCATAGTTTACTAAAAGATATTATAGAGAAGAATCAAAATGACCACAACCCCATGAAGGAGAATGGAAAGAACCTACAAAATAGGGTAAATAAACGCAGGAGAAAAAGAGGTATACTAAAACAGTCTTTCAGCTATTCTTTTATATACAGCAGGAGACTATATCCATCAGCATATTCTACAAATGGACTTCTCCTGTACCCTATGGGGCATGATTCAATCTGGGTCTACAGGATAAATATCAAGGAAATAGCAGTATCTCTGTCCCACAAGTGACACCTGGCCACCAGTAAGCATCATGGATGCTGTCTATGTGCACGACATAATTTGTGTGATATCCTATCCCCAAAATGTTAGAAGTTCTGGTCATATATTTGCAATTCCAGTATTTATGTTATGTTTTACTCTTAGTAATTCTTTACTACCATGGAAACTTCTTCTTAGTTGATATCTTTGTATATATTCATTTATTCAAGTACTATGCGAGTTCTCTGAATTCATTACAGAATCGTCCTCAATCTGTAAAATAATAATAGGAGAAGATTCTGGCCTCTAAGTTAGAATCATGATTTGATTTGAATTTTGGAATATTGTTTTGAAATATTTAATTTAATTTGAATTAATTAATATTTGATTAATTTCCTGAATATTATTTAATTATACCTTTTGTTTTATGATCCATACTGTATCTCTGACTTATAATCTACTTATAAGACATGGTATGGTACCTTTGCCTAGTATTAGAAACTTTAAAAAGAGAAAACATATATTTATATACAAGGATACATATATGTAGAATAGATTTATAGCCACTTTGTCTTAGTTCATTGAGAATTAAAGTTTGTAGTAATGTTTAAAAAACTGAAAAAAATGATAATCTGGTATACAAAATGTGATATGTAAATTTTCAAATTAATTATGAAATAAGTATTATAAAAACAAAATGTTGCAAGTTGTAAAACAGTACATATAAATAGAATATAAAATAGCATATAAAAACTGAAAAAAAATAAACTCAAGCTATGATTATTCCATGTGGAAGTTATAAGTGGTGAAGTAGGAGAAGGTAGAGATTATTATTGCTATTGTTGTTATTATTACTTTAATGTATTTAGTACAAGGTCTCACTCCACATGTCGGACTCATAGTGATCCTTCTGCTTTCCACTTCCCAAACACTGAGATAGGTGCATATCACCATGCCCAGTTTCGGTCGTCGGCATGGTATGCCTGGCATTGAACCCCAGTCGCTGTGCCTGCCTTAGGAGGTGCTTTTGTCCACTGATGTATGTGGCTGGCCCTAGTAGAGATTATGTTAAAACACCTTCTTTCCCCCTTTTTTTTTGGTCTTTTTGAGACAGGGTCTCGCTATGCAATTGAGGCTGGCCTTGAGCTCACTTTTGTAGCCCAGGCTGGTCTTGAACTCGAACCGATCCTCCTGCCTCAGCCTCCCAAGTGCTGGGATTACAGGCATGAGCCACCACGCCCAGCTCTTTTGCCTTTTAAATTTTTTTTAATATAGGGTCTCACTACACAGATTGGACTCACAGTGATCCTCCTGTTTTCAGCGTCCCAAACACTAGGATTACAGGCATGTACCACCACCCACAGTCTCAATCATCATCTCAGTGTGCCCTGGGGGTGGGGCTTGCATGACACACCTGGGCCCCCTTCTGTCATACCAGGAGGTAGCAGCTCTGCATACCTCACATTGCCCTGTCAGCCACAAGAGCAGCCGTTTATGGCACCTCTTTTCAGGCCAAGGGACTGGCATGGACTGTAGGGCAGGGTCATCTTCCTTGGTCTGAGTCTCCATTAGGGTTCAAAAGAGCACATGTGAGAATGGTGACTGGTGCTGGGCTGAGCCACACCGACCTGTCCCTAGGTGGAGGCCACTTCCTGTGCAAGGGAGAGTCAAAGAGAGCAGTGATAGCCCAGATGTTAATTCCCCCCTCTTTGACCCTTGGCGCTGTGTCATAGAAAGGGGAGGCCAGCCCAGCTCCATGCCTGCCATGAGGGGCATGAGAGTTCATTTGCATGCTCCCAGGAGAGCCCAGCACAGGACAGGCCTCAGGTCTTAGCTCAGAACTCTAAAATAATCTGTGTTTCTTGTCTGTACTATCCAACTGGAAAGCCTCAGTGGATAAGAGTTATAGCTGCCCTGTCTGCAGTAGTGCTCCAAGGATCAGCATATTTGGCACACAGAAAGTATGTAGTAGTTACTAAAAAAATATGTACAAAGTGGAAGATAGGAAGTCAAGAATATTGGTCATTCAGATTAGAGTTAACTTTTTTTTTTTTTTATTTTTTTGAGACAGGGTCTCACTATGTAGTATAGGCTGATCTTGAACTCATAGCAATCCTCCTGCCTCAGCCTCCGAAGTGCTGGCATTACAGATGTGTTCTACCATGCCTGTCTGAATTTAGCCAGTTTGACAAAACTTTATAAGATACTCTGTAGTCAAAGTTGAGAGTGAGCGATCAGTTAGCAACGACCCAGTCTTGGACACTTTAAATAATTCTAATAGGAATAGTACTAAACTCAAGCCCTCTACTGGGAAATCTGTAGGATGTACACTAATCACTAATTCATTTAACATTATAAGTTTTTGTTGCCTTTTTCCAGAAAAGTGCATATATCCTAAAAATGGCAATTGTCTCAGACGTTCAGACAGCACAATGCAGATATTTTAATTCTCCTAGAAATGATCTCTACTGGCAGCTTGATATGCAGTCCTCCAAATGTAAGCGAGCTTCCTTAGTTACGTTAGCCTGTGCTTTTCTGTTCTCCTGTTACAGCTTCTCAGGGCTGTTCTTGTCCATGTTATGACTGGCTCATAATTAATCCTTCTGTGCTGATGGGCATTTACATGGATTTTGGTTTCTCTATGAGAAACAGCACACAGGGAAGGGATCACCACACTTCCCTTCTAAACAAGGGTGTACTGTGGAAGAAAAGAGCGCAGAAAATAGAACCGTGCAGTCACGTGCTGTGGGTTGGAGCTGCAGCGTGCGGTGATGAGGGGTGGGGAGCCATGGGGTCCTGTCCGGGGGACGTTCCTCATAGCCACCTTTAGACGGAGAAGAGGTAGAGGAAGAACCAGAGGAGAGTCAAAAGAGTGATGGTCTCAAAATAGTGTGCTTCAATGCGATCGTATTTTGCTCCTTTGTGCTGCGTATCTAACACTGCTATAGACGCGGCGCTACCCATTGAGTCAGACGTGACAATTTCCTTCTTTTCATAGATTCCTGCTCCAAAGCGAGGAGAGATAGTAAGGCAGATTGGCAGTGCCTTGCGGGAGAAGATCCAAGTCCTGGGAAACCTGGTAAACTATTTTTGTAGTAGGTACATGATTTGTTGGGTGGAGGAGAAGGCTGTCATGCATTTCAGTTTATGTAGTTGTGATTTTAAAATCAGTTTATGAATTTAAAAAGATCATTTCTTTAGAGGAAAGATGAATATGACGAAGAGGAAAAGGGGATGGATATTTTTCTGCTTTGTTGGTGGTACTGGGGATTGAACTGAGGGAGTGCGGGGCTATATTTGTTATATTTCCAGCCTCCTTTATTTTGAGACAGAATCTTGAAAGGCTTGAACTCGCCATTTTGTCTCAGTATCGTGAGTAGCTGGGATTATAGGCATTTACCGTCAGGCCCAACAGTTCTCTGGATTACATTCTTTTCCAGAAAGATAAGAACAGACTTTCCTTAGTTTATTACCTTCAGAAAAGACACAAAATAATTTATTTACTTTTGCTGCAATTTAATGTTTAAAATATAAACTGTGTAGAGAAAGTTCTGATTTATTTATTTTTATATTTTAGGTATCTTTGGAAATGGGGAAAATCCTAGTGGAAAGTGTGGGAGAAATTCAGGAGTATGTGGATATTTGCGATTATGCTGTTGGTTTATCACGGATGATTGGGGGACCTGTCTTGCCTTCTGAAAGTAAGCCATGGGGGTCTCTTAAACTGAATTTTGTACTCTCCATAATCTACTTGAATAGTTTACAAAAGAGACATTGTAAGGAGAATGTAAGTATGTGAAAATATCTTCAGTCTTTCTGAGAAGTACAAATCAAGATGGGTGAAAATACTAGAACAAGAACTTTTTTCCCCAGTGCTGGGATTATAGGTATGTACCACTGCCCTGGCTTAGTGGAGAACCACTTTTTGTGTTGTTTTTTTTATTTTGCAAAACCCAGTGTTGGGAGTCCATGACTGAGATTTTCTTCTAAACCATCTAGAAAACCACTTAGAAATATACCCAGAAGACTTAAATTTAAAGCCATTTTTATGAATCTAAGTAAACTTAAAATATAGCCAGGAATGGTAGTGCACATCTGTAATCCCAGCACTCAGGAAGCTATGGCAGGAAGTTCACTGCACATTTGAGGTTAGCCTGGGCTACATAGTGAGTTCAGTGCCTGCCTGATCTACATAGTGAGCCCTTATCTCAAAAACAAATCTAACAAATCTAAAAGGTTAGTTACTTAAGTGCCAAATCATAAGGAAAATATTCAGCTAATTTTGGTAGGTGATTACTATGTCAATTTGAAAATAATGTTTTTGAAGATATCTTCTAACACCACGTTTTTATGGGAAGGTAGGATGTATTGATTTTTAAATTTGTTTTTTTCATTTTATGTATCTGGCATAGGGTCTCACTATGCAGCTAGGACTTGTAATGATCCTCCTGTTTTCAGCCTCCCCAGCACTGTGATTACAGGCACACCCCACCACCCCCGAGTCAGTAGGTGGCTCAGCGCGCTTGGGGGCAGTGCTGGTACAGCATGTGGGACAGGGCATCAAACCCGGGTCCCTACACTTGCCAAAACAGGCACTTAGTCTACTGAACTATCCTGCCAGCCCTTTAAATTTTTTTTTTTTTTAAATTTATTATTTTTATTCTTGTTTCAGAACCTTTGTTTATTCACTCATTTTTATGGCTGGCTCAGCCCTCCCCAAGGGCAGGGCTGGCGCAGCATGTGGTGCCGGGGATCGAACCGCGGTCCCTGAAGCCGCCCAAGCTTCCCCAAGCAGGCGCTTTAGACCACTGAGCCATCCTGCCGGGCCCCAAATTTTGTTTTTTTTTTTTTTTTTTGATGACATGGCATATGTATAGTGAAGAACTAGAAAGGATTAAAAGGTAAAGAATGAAAACTTTCCTTCTACCCCCTGGGGACACCATAGTATCTTACCAAATTGTGACTGTTTCCCATTTCACATGTCTTGTCAGAACTTTTATTCACATATAGGTGAGCCTGTGTCTTTAAAAACTCCAGCATGTTCTCTATATATTTTTTTCCTGCTGAACACATCTAGAAATTATTTTATGTTAGCGCAGTAGGGGCATCCTTCATTATTTACTTATTTTACTTTTTTGCTGCTGGGGCTGGGACTCAGGGCCTCCTGATTGCTAGGCAAGCATTCTGTCACAGAGCTACATCCCCAGTCCTTTCAGCGCTTTTTTTTTTTTTTTTTTTTTTTTTTTTTTTTTTTTTTTTTTTTGTCTTTTTGAGACAGGGTCTCGCTATTCAGTTCAGGCTGGCCTTGAGCTCACTTTTGTAGCCTTGAACTCATATTGATCCTCTTGCCTCAGCCTCCCAAGTACTGGGATTACAGGCATGTGCCACCGCGCCTGGCCCTTCCTGTTTTAAAAGTGGTTGTTGTGTTATAAAGAATTACAGTATAGCTCTCAAAAGGCAGATACAGGGCAGTGTTCCATTTTTCTATTACAAACTACACTGCTAGAACCAACCTTGTACTCCACGGCTGCTCTGCAGATGAGGATAGGGCTTCTGCAGCACACTGGTGGACCGTCTTGGTGGTAGGATTATTGGGGTTACTATTGTCGTCTGTTTACTGTGTTTTCTAAAATTTCCATGATGAGAAATACACATTTATAATTAGAAGAAGAAATTTCTCAAAACAAGGTACTTTTTAACTTGGGATATTGGTTAGTACTGGGGATTGAACCCAGGGCCTCACACATGTGAGGCCAGTGCTGTATCATTGAGTTCTGTCCCCAACTCTTTCTGTTTTACTTTATTTTCTCTGTTTAAGATGGTCTTGCTGATTGTGAACCTCCTTTGTCAGCCTCCCAAGTTCTGGGGTTATGGGCCTGTGCCCCCACACCCAGCTTAGAAGCTTCTTTATATGTGCTGTCCAAAATTAATTTTATGTCATTGAACACTTTCAGAGTCTTTTCCAATTTAAAGTCAGCAAATAGTCAATTTGGGGAAGTGTACACATATAAGCTAGCAACTTGTTGATTTATATCACCAATTACAATCTTTTTCAATTACTTACACAATTTTAATAGAAGATTATTTATGTGGAGGCTTTGAGGTCACTGACTTTATTAGCTTAGCAGATGCTTATGAAAATGTAAGTCCATACCAGGAGGCTTAATGGGTGACATGTGGTCAATGAGGTGTCATCCTCAGCTTCAGGATTTATAAACTTACAAGTTGCTTATATTTTAGAGCAGCAGGTAGTTGTAACAATGTATGGCAGGTGCTCTGCTAGGGCAGGGGATAGGGATACTGAGGGGATAATGCTGAGCGAGCCCATGGGAGCCCATGGGAATGGCATTCTAGGGGATGAGAGGTGGGTGGAGGCTGGAGCTGGAGATTGCTTCACACAAGAAGAGATTTGTAAAAGTCTGAGGTGGGAAAGTGACTTACTTGGGAAATGCATTGCTTCAGCACCAGTGGAGGGTCCTGAGTGGGGACCCTTACCTCAGGAAGAGACTGTGGTTGTGAGGAGTTTGTGAGGGAAGTGACCTCAGTGGGTCGAGAGGGTGGGTCTGTGAAGCCCTAAGAAGGGCTGGGGAGACCCCAGGCCTAGCTAGCCATGTGAGTGTGGTGGCTGGAGAGGTTGGGGGCTGGTCGGCTGCCTACCTCGTGGCCTGTGGCTTTACCTCAGGCCCCTGTGAGCACTTGCCGTCCTTTGTTCTCATTCTTCATTGCTCCAGCTGCTTTTAATTAAAATCTCCCCTTGGGAGCTTATGGTTGACTTTCAAATTTGTATTTAAAATACAAACATTCCTGGATTTTTTTTTTTTTTTTTGTTGTTGTTGTTTTTTCAGACAGGGTCTCATTATGTAGTCCATGAGTCCCTTGAACTCACCTGGTAGCCCTTGAACTTGAACTTGCTGGCAGTCCTCCCGCTTCAGTTTCCCAGGTGCTGGGATTGCAGACATGTGCTACCCTACATGACTGTGCTTTTAATTTTCTTATAATGCATATGAAGTTTTTGTAACTCTGTCAACACAAGCATATAAATGAGACACTTGAACTTAGGGCCATTGGCCAAGGGTTCATGAGTCAACAAAGAATGTAGATTTAAGAATCAATCCTGGGCTAGGAATATAGCTCAGCAGTATAAGTGCCTGCCTAGCCAGTGCAGAGTTCTGAGTTTGTTCCTCAGTACTGGGGGGAAAAAAAAATCAACCCTAAGTCATGCATTTTGACCACATTCTGCCTTTTGCTGTCACATCTCTCTAGGTGTCTTTACCACCTTTCTGTGTTTCCTTGTGTCCCAGATGGGATTGATGCTGTCCTGATCTGCACAGTCCCAGTGAAGGTTAGAAGTATGTCTGTCATGAGTTATGACAGCCCGTGCTACAAATACTTCTGTTTTTCATTACGTAAACATCTCCCACAGCTATGTAAAGTGTTCCACTACAAAGCATCTAGAGGGGCTGGGGAGATAGCTCCGAGGCACAAGTGCCTGCCTGGCAAGTGCAAGGTCGTGAGTTTGAACCCTGGTCCCGCAAAAAAAAAAAAAAAAAAAAAAAAGCATCTAGAATCCCTTCTGGCCTGGTGCCTTGTACTTTTGCTCCAAAAATGAAAAAATTGCCAGACTTTATGGAAGCCTGACATGGGAAACCCAATGTTTTCTAATGTTTACATTTACTTGGTTGGTTCAAGGGCATCAAATCCACATGCTTGAGCCAGTCCCCTATCTCCCACCTCCAGGGCCTGGTCATGTCCTCATCGAGCAGTGGAATCCTGTAGGCCTGGTTGGAGTCATCTCTGCGTTCAATTTCCCTGCAGCAGTGTATGGCTGGAACAACGCCATTGCGCTGATCACTGGGAATGTTTGCTTATGGTAAGATCCATGTACTTTCCTATCCAGGCGTAAGGAACTATTTTCATGCACTGTTAAAGTATTTTAAATCTATTAAGTGTTTCCTATACTTGCTCTTTCAGTTAGCAAATTAAATAACATGTCCTATTGGCAAAGTACTGAATTTTAAATATTTGCATATTTTACTGTTGCTGACTTAACGTTTTTTTGGTTGTTGTTTCTTTTTAAATACAACAGCATCTCAGTCTTCCTCGTAGCTCCATTTCCATTCCTGGTTGCTGTATCATTCAGTTCTGGTGCTTTGGGTCTGGTGCACTTTCCTAGGTGTAGGGCTCAATCCTCAGTGATATTGTCCTCTCAGTCTGGATGTAATGGTCTTAAATGTTGAATGTACACTGAGTATATTGAATGTACACCAAGTCTGTCTATAAACTTAGCTGGAAGAATCAATGATGGCGCCATGTTGCCATGGAACCCAAGCATCCTAGAATTCTCAGCATCCTAATCCAAATGACTAGTTGTACAGTTGAAAATCCTGCTTCATTTGGGTGCCATAGCTGGCACATCCCTTGGATCAGTGCAGTAGTAAGTTCACCATCGCTTCATGCTTTTTTCTGTTCATGAAAATTTTACAGTTTTTTAGGTCCCAGGGACACCACCTGAGGGTTGGATTGCTATGTATTACTAGACTGATTTTTTTTTTTTCTTTTTGAGACAGGGTCTCGCTATGCAGTTCAGGCTGGCCTTGAGCTCACTTTTGTAGCCCAGGCTGTTCTCGAACTCACACTGATCCTCCTGTCTCAGCCTCCCGAGTGCTGGGATTACAGGTGTGCGCCACCACGCCCGGGTACTAGACTGATTTAATTGTGCAGTTAGATGGCTTTGTATCAAAATGACTTTTGTTTCTGCTTAATAAAAGATGCTTATGGTTTTCCTCATTAAATTTCTCTTTTTTTCTCTTTTAATCACCCAAAGGAAAGGAGCCCCAACAACTTCCCTCATTAGTGTAGCTGTCACAAAGTAAGTATGCAGATGGCTTTGGCCAGGGTATAGCATAGACTTGAGAGAACGTCTGATATACCCTACATTTTGTCTGATGTGAAAGTGCCATAGTTATTTAAGCATGGAATTTGGGTCAACTCTTTCTCCTTTGGTTGTTTTAAAATTGTTATGTCATTTTGCAGTTTACTCAGCTCTTTTGGAGCCTTATAATTTATCTTCCCAGAAATATCCCAGTATTGACGTACATGTTGAAAGCCCATAGACATTTTCTCTCTCTCTCTTTTTTTATGTATTTAGTACAGGGTCTCACTGCATAGACTGGATTTGTAATGACTTTCCTGTTTTCAGCCTCCCAAGTGCTGGGTTTACAGGCACACACCACCATGCCCAGTCTCATTTGCCATCTCAGTGCACTCTAGAGGCAGAGCCGGCATAGCATGCTGGGGATCAAACCCCAGCTGCTGTGCTCTGCCTAAGCAGGTGCTTTAATCCTAGACATTATTTTATCACTTGAAAAATAAAAACATTTCTAGTGGAGAAATAACGCGGCAGTTTAGGAGTTGTGTTTGATAACTATTAAAAAAGTACTGGTTTTGAGAATAGATTTCTACCCAGCTTGCTTATTTATTCATTAATTTTGCTTACTAGACTGGTAACAGAAACAGAAACAGGGCTGAAGGTGTGGCTTAGGGGTGTAGCTCTTGCCTTGTGTGTGTGAGTGCCTAGGTTTGATCTGAAGAAAAAAAGACCCAGAAAGAACTGATTAATATGGTAATTCACTGACATAGCTAACATTACTTAAAAGATGTTATGTTTGGTTAAAAACTTACTATTAGGGCCCAAGATACAGCTCAGTGGTACAGTACCTGCCTGGTGAGCACAAAGTCTGAGTTCAACCCCTGGTACCAATGCATCCCCCTCCTCCCCTCAAAAAAAAAAAAAACCTCTTGTATTTTATTCATATTTCAGAAGTTGATAGCTCTGATAAGGATAAAAATCAGTGCTGTAAGTCTGTCTGTCTGAAGTTTAGAGAGCATGTAGATTGGTGCCTCTCCTTGGGCCGTGACATACCCTGGATGCTCCAGAGGGTACATGGTCAGCAGTCTCTGATCCAGGATGTGGTGATGGGGAGCTTGTTGTAGAGTCGTTATGGAAGAGGTCCCCGTCCCATCCCCTTCTGGATTGATTGAGAAGGATAGCTTCAGGTGTTTTTCTTCATTCAGTGTCTTCATAGTAGTTCAACAGGTAAGAGAGCATGATACTCTTCATATTGTGTAGATGTTGGGGTTTCCTTGGTTCAAAAGCCAAATGCCCCACAGAAACCAAAAATCTTTCATATGAATTTGATAATCATAAGTTTCAGGTGCTACAAAGGACATGTAGTTTATAATGTCATTGTATTCTGAGTAGGCTAAAGAACATGGAGGTCTCATCTATAATAGTGTAATTCATAGATCTCTAACCCTGGTCCAGATGCAATTGGCCAGCCAGTTCATTACTATCATAAGCCCTGTTTCAGGAACATTGTTAACACCCTCACACTTTATGGGCAGCCTGGATTATAGAGCTAGAGTCTGACTCAAGGTTAGATTCTCATGCATTCTGGGAAAGAGTTTTGTTAACCTTTACCTCTCAGTGCAGCAAACTGGATTCCTACCTTTAGAGGAAGTGTGATGTATATGTGTGGGCAGTGTGTGCCCAGAGTCTGGAAAGCACTGTACGCTGTGGGGGCTGCACTCAGGTGTGACACCTGCTTGGTGTGATGCTTGGTTGGATCCTGGACTGGAGGGAAACAGCTGTAGAGCATGTCTTTGGAAGACAGTTGGGGAACTTAAATAGAGGACGCTATCTTTTTCCGTGGAAGTAAATATGGGTTTAGAGACTTTTTGAAAGTTAAACTGTAAAATAACCAGCAAGTTGGAGTGATTGATGAAGAGGACTTTTCCTTTGTTGGTCCTTTGGAAACTAAA
Source organism: Myocastor coypus (assembly GCA_004027025.1). NCBI lineage: Eukaryota > Metazoa > Chordata > Mammalia > Rodentia > Myocastoridae > Myocastor > Myocastor coypus. The sequence goes on along the minus strand of PVJA010036046.1, from coordinate 5,650 downwards.
CATGGAAGGAATCCATTTTGGAAAGACCAGTTATTTGAGCCATTTTTTAAAAAACAACTCAGTGGGGCCTGGCAGGATGGCTCAGTGGTCTAAAGCGCCTGCAGGCAGTTGCAGGGACTGCAGTTCAATCCCCGGCACCACGTGCTGCGCCAGCCCTGCCTTCAGGGCAGGCTGAACCAGCCATAAAAATAAGTAAATAAACAAATAAAAGTGCTGATACAAGGGAAAAAAAATAAATAAATAAAAAATATTTTTAAAAAGCCAAAAAAAAAAAAAAAACAAAAAACAAACAACTCAGTGAAGTAGTATTTAACTGTAGTCTTCCTTTAGCTATAATATTTTAAGTTGGTAGAGAATAATCTTTGCTTATTTACAAGGTTTTAATCTTGAGGCTACTGATATTTCCTGACTAAAATATTTCAAATGACTTCATGGGAATCCAGCTGATGGTTTTGTGTCACCTCAAGGTACCACACAGCAGACTTGCCCTCTTTGTTCCTCTGTGGCTCCTAGGCCTTGGGGACTGCCTCCCTCCCAGTTTTATCCCTTCTCTGAGTTCTGTTTTGCATTGTGTTGAAATGTCTCAATTGTTGATGGGTCTGCCTATAGATTTATTCATCTTTCTAGTTCTTACCCTTTGGATTTCATAATTATCAATTTAATGGACTCGTAGTAAGGGATAAAAATAAAAAGGCCCGTGGATGCTGGGTGTTTCCCAAGTTAAGCATGTGCTTTACTACTGAGCAACATCCCCAGCCCCTTGTCCACCATCTTGAACCAGATATCTTCCTAGTTGGGAAGAAAATACTCATGGATCATTTGAACTACGTTAGCAGTGCTTTCTGTCTTCTGTTAATGCCCTATGTATGTTTTAGCCTTCTTAAGATTCAGAAAAAATTCTGTCTGCCTTATAAGTGTTTGAAAACTGAAGGGCTGGCTGAACAGCTCAGTGGATTGAAGTGCCTGCAAGCAGGCTCAAGGGCTAGGGGTATGATCCCCACCCCAGGGCACACTGAGATGCAATTGAGACTGGGCATGGTGTTGCATGCCTGTAAGCCCAGCTCTTGGTAGGCTGTAAACAGGAGGATCACTATGAGTCTGGTCTAGTAGACCCTGAACAGCCTATAGACTCTTCCCTAAAAAAAAAAAAAAAAAAAAAAATATATATATATATATATATATATATATATATATATACATACATATACATATGTATGTATATATATGTATGTATATGTATATATGTATATGGGTTTTGGAAACTCTCTAATATGTGAGAAGAATTCCATTTTTGAAGGTCAGAAAGGTGGAAGAAGAAGTTGAAAAAAGGAGATGTAAAATGACTCAAAAAGGGGCTGGGGAGATAGTTCCATGGCACAAGTGCTTGCCTGGCAAGTACAAGGTCATGAGGTCAAACCCTGGGCCCACCAAAAGAAAAAAAAAAAAAGATTCAAAAGTTTGTTCGAGTTTGTTCATTGTTTTAAAAATTCTTGAATTACTATGTAATAATTGCCCGTGCCTTTCTAGGATAATTGCCAAAGTGCTAGAGGACAACAAGCTGCCTGGAGCAATTTGTTCCTTGACGTGTGGTGGAGCAGATATCGGGTAGGTGGACAGAGAGAGGGCAGCTTTTTACTGCTGAAGGGTTCCAGGTTGATTAGCAAGGATCATATTTGCTAAAATAACAGAACTTATCACAAACAAGGAGATGAGAATGTTCTTTTGGAATTATTGTCATAGTTGTAATTAGCTTCTTTATTAGTGTATAACCTCTACTGCAGGATGAGTAATTTTTTTTGGCTTTTGCTTTTGTAGTTCTAGGGCTTAAACCCAGGCCTTGTATTTTCTAGGCAAGCACTCTACCACTGAGTTATATCCTCAGTCACAGTTTGTTGTTTTATAATATTCATTGTTATACAGCCATCATTCCTGTCTTTTCTTCAGACCACTCACCGCAGAAAGAAACGCTGTAGCTATTAGCCATCATTTCCATTCTCCTTTACCTCCATTCCCTTACAGTCATTAATACTTTCTGTCTTGGGGGCTGGGGAGATAGCTCCGAGGCACAAGTGCCTGCTGGGCAAGTGCAAGGTCGTGAGTTCGAACCCTGGTCCCACAAAAAAAAAAAAAAAAAAAAAAAAAAAAAAACCAACTTTCTGTCTCAGTAGAAATGCCTGCGTGGCTAGGTCATATACATGGAACCACGAAATGCAAGACCTTTTGTGTCTAGATTCTTTTCCAGAACACAATGTTGCAACCTCTTTACACTGTAACTGGCTGTATGTGCTCTGAACTATGATGAAACCTGAAATTATTTATTTATGTATTTATTTATTTTTAATGTATTTATTCGGTTGTTACAGGGTCTCACTATGCAGTTTAGACTCATAGTGATCCCTGCTGTTTTCAGCCTTCCCAGTGCTGGGATTACAGGCATGTGCCACCATGCTCCACCTTTTGCCAGCCTAGCTACTTTTGCCAGCCCAGCCTGCTGGAGCTACATGTGGTGTCTGGGATCAAACCCCGATCCCTGTGCTTGCCTAAGATTGTCTAAGCAGGTGCTTTAGTCTGCTGACCTATCTCACCAGCCTGCTTAGGGTTTTTTTTTTTTTTCTTTTTGAGACAGGGTCTTGCAATGCAGTTCAGGCTGGCCTTGAGCTCACTTTTGTAGCCCAGGCTGGTCTCGAACTCACAGTGATCCTCCTGCCTCAGCCTCCCAAGTGCTAGGATTACAGGCGTGTGCCACCACGCCCGGCTTAGGTTTTATTTTTTAACTAGCTTAGACTTCACATGAGGTTTCTTTGAAGTCAAGACTTTTTTTTTGTGGCCAGCTGAGCCCTCACTGAGGGAGAGGCTGGCAAGAGCACTGGGCATCCAACTTCAGTCTCTGTGTTTGCTTAAGCTTGCCTATCCAGGTGCTTTAAACCACTGAGCTATCTCACCCACCTGGAGTCAACTTTTATAACCCATCTTGGCAAAGCTGTAATGTTAGTCTGTCTATAGCACTGTTCCTGTCGTGCTGTACTTAGTGGAAAATCTCAAAAAGGAACAATGAGCTATTCTTTGTTAGTATAGATGAGAACATATTAGAAAACACAAAGCTCAGATACGTGGTGAGGTGCTGTGAAAATGTCACCTATAGCATAAGTATTGTGTTCTTTTCTCTTGTGCTGTGGCCATCTAGTCCTTCATGTTGTTGGCTTGGGAAAGCTCAGTAGTACAGACAGGAATGCATTAAGCACAGTCAACTTGAATACAAGGACTTAACCTTTGCAGATTGGACCCAGGGCAACATTCTTGGGCAGGGTAAGCGCTTGTCCAGTCCTGTGTTAGAGTGATGCTGTGACTGCCCCATTCAACTCCCACTGAACCTTTTGAATTACTGAGCTATGAGCACAGAAGTTCAGGTCAGTTGTGCTGATTTGTATTCCTCAGGAGCAGCCAGTCATCCCTAACACATCCTTTATAAATCAGCTTCTTTGAAGAATAGGATGTTTTCCTACAGCTATCCTAGGTTTTTCATTCTTAAAGGGAATATATATATATATATATAATATATATATATTCTCAGTTACTTTTTCTTTGATGCCAGGACAAAATATCCTATACCCAAAATTAAGGAAGAAAAGGTTTATTTATTTTTTTGTGGGACTGGGGTTCAAACTCATGACCTTGCACTTGCCAGGCAAGCACTTGTACCATGGAGCTATTTCCCTGGCTCAAAGAAAAGGTTTCTTTAAGTGTTTTTTTTTTTTTTTTTCTGGCACCAGGGATCTAACTTAGGACCTTGCACTTGCCAGGCAGGTACTTGTGCCCCTGAGCTATCTCCCTGGCCCCTGGAAAGATTTATTTAGCTCATAGTTAGTGGCAGTTTCAGTCCATACTCAGTTGGCTCCGAGGCAGAGAGGCACATGGAAAAGGGCAGTTCTTCATGGCTGAGGAAACAGCAAAGAGCAAAGGGAGGAGTAGTGGCTATGGCAGCTCGTAAGCCTCTTTCCTATTGTATGCAGATTATCTAACCTAGCACAAGTGTAGCACTCACATGCATAATCCCAGCACTGGATCAAGAATTAATCACAAAGGGCCAGGGAGATAGCTCCGTGGCACAAGTACCTGTTTGGCAAGGTCATGAGTTTGAATCCTAGTCCTGCAAAAAAAAAAAAGAATCAAAACTCTAGAAGCCTGCCTCAATGACTGCATGAGGCTGTGTGTGTGTGTGGGTGGACAACTACAATGGAGGGAAAAAAAAAAAAAAAATATATATATATATATATATGTATCCATTTATTATGGGCCTGAAAACAACTAATGCTCATCAAGGAAACAATGGGATAGTGTTGTGCTGTCCACTTCCACTCTCAGTGTAGGAGAGGCTTTCCCTTTACCTGGCTACTTCCTGTAGGTGGTTTCTATGTACAGATCACTCTAAGTAGGTTAGCCTGGTTATGCCATCACTTGTAACCACTACATTTCATTTTCATGAAGTGCCTCCTCACTTGCCTGTGATGGACTTGTACACAGTCTAAAGTGATGGCCTCTTCAGGGCCACTGTCAGCATCTTCCTACTGGTACCACTGGGTGCTGCTGCCACCGCTGGGTTTCTCTGCTTGGGTGACCATGTCCCTTCCCCTGCAGCACAGCCATGGCGAAAGATGAGCGGGTGAACCTGCTGTCCTTCACAGGGAGCACTCAGGTGGGAAAACAGGTTGCTCTGATGGTGCAGGAGAGATTTGGTAAGTGATGGCTTGCTCCTGGGGAATTTGATCTCCTCAGAAGTAGGCATAGAATTGGATTTTGATCCTTTCCATGGAAACATCAGTCCTGTTTGTTTCAATGGCCAACCAAAAGACAAGGGTGCAGTGCTTAGCAGGTGATTATTAGGGGAGTCCCAAACTTAGGTTGGGAAAAATACATATATTTTTTTTCCTGGTGGGAAATAGTGAATCATAAAAAGTATTTTTCCAGTTTGGCATGGAGATGTGTGCCTCTAATTCTTGTACTAAGGAAGCTGAGAAAAGAAGATGGCTATGAACTCAAGGTCAGCGTGAATTATATACCACGATCCTTTTCAAAAATACATTTTTAAAATGTGTTTTAAAAAATAATTTTCGGGGCCAGGGATATAGCTCAATGGCATAAGCACCTGCCTGGTAAGCACAAGGTCCTGAGTTCAATCCCTGGTATTGCAATAATAATACTAATAATACAACTACTAATAATGATACCTTTCATATTCTTCCAGGCTTATTTAGCATATTAAAAATTATAATTTAAGACCACTGCAGATAGTACTTATGGATTACTGATCTACACTCAGTTCTCATTCATATATCTGAAAAAGGTGGAAAGGATTGTCTTACCATAGTTTCATGTAGCTCATGTAGCATATGACTGATTTTTTTCTTTTTTTGTGGAAATTGAACCTAGGATCTTGGCACTGAATGACATCTCCAACCCTTATGTTATCAGGGTCTCACTAAGTCATTAGGTTGCTTGTGCTGGGCTTGAACGGACTGTTTCCTGCCTTAGCCACCTAGAACACTGGGATCACAGGTGTGTGCCCTGAGGCCCAGGAGCAGCTTCAATTTTGACCGTGGTTGTGTTGAACAGGTGGTTCACTCATGGAGAATTGGTATCTTTTTTTTTTTTT
>PVJA010036045.1:0-21400 GCA_004027025.1 Myocastor coypus | reverse complement strand
CTTCTGCTCACTGAGGGTGACAATTATCACAAATGAAAAGACAACCTACAACAAGAAAATAACTATAAGCTACACATTCAAAAAGAAGTTAATACACAGATATGTAAGCAACTCTAACTCAATAGCAAAAAATAAATAAGCCCCATTAGCCCATATTACATGGGTAATAGACCCTAACGCACATTTCTCAAAAGAGGGCACAGAAATGACCAAGTGTCATATGAATGTTAACAGTTTTTAAAAATGAACCAGTTGGCCGTAGATGCACAGGTTGACGTCTATGCTATTTTGTTGCACTCATCTCTGTATCTAGATAACACACCTATGTCTTGATTTCTGCAACTCTGGAATATATTTTGAAGTCATGTACTCCAACACCGCCTTTTTTTTCCTTTTTGCTCAAGATTTTTCAAAGTTTATATTTTTGGATAGTATACATTTTAGTATAGAATGACTACATTCCTTGGTATTTACATGATACAGCCTAATTATTTCACTTCCTTTTCCCTTTAATCCTTAGATAAAACAAACCATGCAATATTTAAGCTTGTGTGTTTGATTTATTTCATTTAACATGATGGACTCTTCGTGAAACCAGTCTCCTACCAGTCACTCATGTCTAACCTCCTTTATGGCAGAGAAGTACAGTGTCTTGTGTACCGCATTTTCTTTACATACTCCCTTGATGGACATGTGAGCCACTTCCAAGATTCAGCTATTAGGAGTCATGCTTCTGAAACATAGAACATACATGTATCTCTGTAATATGATGCCTTTTGTCATAAATAGTTCAGCAGAAAGCTCTGTATCACCATGCCAGACATTGCACTGATTCTGGCAGGCACTCTCAACTGGATCCCACACTCTTCCAGTTTCAGCTTCTGTCTTTGATTGGCCAGTTGCATTTCTTGTTTAGCATGATTATATTTTGCTGTTCTAAAGCCATGAAAACAGAGTTTCCTCTCTCTTGATACTATTCAGGTGCTATAACTGTTACAGTGTCTCTACTTGTTCATATTTTGGTTTTATCATCTAGTTCTTTTGTAGTTCTTACTTCTGAGATTTGGTTACACCATTTTAGTTGGTTTACTGAATTTTGTCAGAGATTTATGAAAGAACAAAAATCTTCCTCTTCTACAGCTTATTCCTGGCAGCCAGAAACATCTTTTAAAATTGAAAATATTTGTTCACCTGGCATGGTTGTCAGGCTCCACATACTACCCAGGTCTCCTACAGAAGTAGTTATAATCTCTTTCACTGAGTCCCCTGCTCAGCCATCAGGATTCCCTCCCGCATTACTGCAAGTTTTCTGTTAGACTGCTTTCTATGTAACAATTTACAAGTGATCTTTAAATATTCTGGATATTAATCTTCCACTCAGTTAGCTATTTGACTCTTAATCATTTTATATTTTTGTGAGTTTTATATTCTTACTTTTTTTTCTAAATTTGATTCTGTATTTTCATATCCTGCTTTTAAGTATGTTTTCTAGTGGTGCTCCAAGGTTACAAACAAGGTATCAAATTATTTCATATTATACTTTTATAATTTTCAACCTTTCATTAAATCTCAAATATTATATGAAATAGTACCTTTGTTTACTGTATTAGGTGGTCAAACTAATAGCCAACGAATATGTTGAATAATTAAATAAATTAATGTATCCATTTATTCTTCAGTCTGTCATGCACATAATCTGGTCTTCCATCAGAAACTTAATAAAAGGAATTCTATAATACTATACTAAGTATGTGAAAAGATTTACTATAAGCTTAACATGTCTCAATGAGTGTTTGATTGGTGAACAAAATGCCCTGTGTTTGATCTCAGTACCACAAAAAGTAGAGGGTGGAGTATTGGGCAGATAACTGTAGTCAAAATTCTATGGAATCCATATTTAGAGTAATCAGCAAAAGAGAGGTGGGAAGCCCACTACAATGGTAAACTCTTACAGTTCACTCTACTACTTGGCTCGCTGAGGTAGGATGACTGCGTGATTGCTTCAGCCCAAGAGATGGAGAGTAGCCAGTTATAAGAACAGGATGACAGCCGGGCGTGGTGGCTCATGCCTGTAATCCCAGCACTCGGGAGGCTGAGGCAGGAGGATTGATGCGAGTTCGAGACCAGCCTGGGCTACAAAAGTAAGCTCAAGGCCAGCCTCAACTGCATAGCGAGACCCTGTCTCAAAAAGCCAAAAAAAAAAAAGAACAGGATGGTTGCCTCCAAAGAAGAAGAAAGAAAGAAGAGGAAGAAGAAGAGAAAGAGCAAGTGGAATCCGAAGCAGCAGCGCAGCGGTGTTACTCCCAGCAACTTGGGAGGTTAGGGCAGAAGTATCCCATTTTGAGGCCAGTTTGGATAAATTAGTGAGATATGTCATCAAAATAAAATATTAAAAAGGGCTAGTGACAAAAGGGCTCAGTGATACAACAGAAACAAAGAACTTAGTTCAATCCCCAGTACCACAACAAGAGAGGGAAGGGGAAAAGAGAGAAGGGAGGAGAATGGAGAGGAAGGAAAAGGAAAAATTTGCAAAATTTGCAAAACGAGAGTTGCAGTAACTATATTAAAAAATCTGTATAGAATTAACATCAGTTTAAAAAATAAATTGTTTTAGTTTAAGCAAGTTTAGTAAGAGATGTTCATGGGGTCTTCATTTGTAGAATCTATAAAAGCCAGCAAGATATAGGCCTACGTAAACATCTGTGCTGCTGGGCCTACTAGGTCACTCCTGTAATCCAGCTTCTCAACCCCTGTGCAAAATAATCACAAATTTGAGCCAGACTAGGCAAGTTCACACGACTCACTAAAGGTAAAATTTTAAAAAGTAAGTTCAGTACCGAGAGGGGTGGATGGCAAGGGGGGAGGGAGTAGGCTGTACTGCCAACTGGTGAGACAAAATATCTGCTACGTGAGCCGTTCTGTCTAGATGTATACATTTTAGTATCTTTGTCTACCAGTGGAAGTGAATTAAGAAACAAACACACAGATAATATTCTGGACATGGGGTTTTGGAGGAGTTGGTAACTAACCATAACAATGACTCGTTATAATGACAACTGACACTTTCCTTAGTACATAATTTAGGCATTATTTTAATGCATTATTTGTTGTATTTCTCAAAATGTACCTGAATATGGTTCTGCCATCATGCTTATTTTATGGAAGAAAAACTGAGACAGTCAGATCAAGTAACATTCCTACGATCACAAAGCTAGAGAATGAGAATGTCACATAGCTAGAGTCAGAATTTGAACAGAGACAGTCTGACTGTAGGTTCTCTGCTATTAATGTACTGAGTCGGATAATGTATACTAAAAGATGGGAGAGTTGTATGTGGGGATGGATTTCCTTTCCTTATCTTATCTTATCAGTGAAGGCTCTAAACAAAAGTCCAGTTAACAAAAGGAAGGCATTTAGATTTATTTGATGTGAGGTTTTTACACAATTCAGAAGCCTTGATAAGAAGATATAAACTTGAATCTGAGCTAAGTACAATAAAATGGGGAACACCTTAATTAATCAGATACTTCTTGGTTCTTCCCAGACACGAGGTAAGAAGCTCCTTTCCAAAAGGTAGACAGGGAAATAATATATGAGTTATGTATGAGGTTTATGAGGGTCAGAAGTCAGAGAGTTCTAGTACTGTAATCCAGCTCTCAAATTCCTTCGACTGTATTTTTGAAAAGCGTGACCTAACCTCAACTAGTAGCATCTAATTATAGAAGATGGCAATGTGAGTAAATACACAGATTTATAAGTGGAAATGAACAAGAAAAGTAGAACATTAGGACTAACGCTGAAAAGTTGAAAAGGACTGAAATATGATTTATTTCTGAAGCAAAAAATGCAAAGTCCAAGATCCTTAGCATTTTTTCAGATAATTTTGAATGGTAATAAAATGTACTGGTAAGACAAGAAATTTAGTTAGGAAAAATAATGAGAATAATGGCTCTTTAACATGGTTATACTGCATTACAATACCATACATGACTATATTACAATAAAAGATGCACTGCTGTTAATCTCCCTAACTTTCTGAAAATGTGTTTCAGGAAAGTAACCAGGAAATTAAAGAAGGAATTTAATTACAGAAAATACAAGTAGAAAATACCACTAAATGGATTGAGAAGATGATTTTACCTCCACCCTAAGAAGTTGTCAGCAGGAACCCTTAGAAGAAAAGACAAACTAATAATGGAAAGCGAGCGTGTTTACTGACATACGTTTCACATGTCCGACACAGGGGCAACACGAGAGCATCCACAAGTAACCGAGAGGTGGCTTAGTATGCCTTAGTTTATATAGCATCACCAACCAAAGCAATTACACGTTACAGAAAAAGCGGGACAAAGGGTCCGTGGTGTGGTGTGGCGGGGGCAAGGAGGTCCAGGACAGCGAACTGTGCAAAGGCAAATGATGCAGGGATCTAAAGATGCATGATGGCTCCCTCGTAAAGTCTGATGTGCACCTCCCCTGGAGCCCTCCGCAGGCTAACTAGGACCCCCTAGGGTCAAAATTACCCACAGCGGTGAGCTTTTTCCCTACCAGTACAAAGGGGAGGTGGGAGACCTTTGGGAATGCATATCCCACTTTAAGGATGAGGCAGGTCAAGGGACTTTTCTTACATCTTCTCTTTCTTTCCCTCAGTTCATAAGAATCCTTATGCCAAAGTGACATATTCTGAAATGGAATACTTTGCCATACATTATAAGCTACTTAAGAAATTTTTCTTTATGTGCGTTTACCTAGAATTTCTAGTTTCTTTCCCCTTAATTTGCTAGAAATACTGAAATTCTGTTTTTCTTCTTGAAGGTTACCACCCTTTACTGAATGAGGAAATAGGTTCTGTTAAATAAGTATTAATAAAGGAATATTTAGACATGATAATTTTTCTACCACTATTGGTACAAAAATTTCTTCTCATTGAACTAAGAGAAAGTAGTTGTATATGTAGTCCAACATTCCATAGTAGTAGTGGGTTATTGGTAGAACTGGCAAGGTTGGAAGCTGTTGATTTAAGCCTTTTACAGCTTAGCATACTAATCTAGCTTTACTTTTTATGCCTTGTCGTTAAAATTTTCTGCTGGGTGGTTAAGGGCAAGTTAAAGCAAGACCTATATAACAGAACATGTAACTTTTATATCTCACAAGGTCAGTCAAATCTCCTCAGGATTTACCTAGAAATCATGGACAGCACTTTGTAGAACTGTTGTTATTGTCAGCCATCTGGATGAGTCATGGCCATTGCTTGACCAGTTTGCTCTCCGTGAAAGCCTGAGAGAATGTTTTCTCTCGAGGTGACTCTCCTTAGGCACACTATACACCGTCGATCCCTTTCCTCTGTGACCTCATATACTACTGTGAAGACAACAATATGCATTATATTAATTATTGTGGTTGTACTACTAACGTATTTTGAAACTGTCTCATTGTTACTTCTTATTAAAAGTAATAAGAAAATGATAAAAAAATAAAGGGATATTTATATAATGTAGTAGTATATATGTGACCAAGTTCTACTTGCCCAGTATCTGAATAAATTTCTTATATTTTAGAGTAAGAGAAACTAAAGTTCCTAAAATTTCACTGTAGGGTTTCTGTTTCAGAATTCTTTGCAGCTCAGTGATTCCCAAGAATATTATGTCAAGCAGAAAAAGTAACCATTTAATCCTTTAATTGTAAAATTGAGTTTCTTTGCTAAATGACTTAAATGGCAATCCCAAGAAAGTATTTTATCTTTCATATACTTATTTTTTCCACATTTTTTTCACATATTTATTGATAAGACACATACTCATACATAAACTGTCCACTGCTTTATGAATAGCCTTGTTATTCATATGGCTGAAGTAAAATCTGTATCTAAAACTAGAATTTTCTTGAAGAGACAGAAAACTGGCTAGTGAGTTTTAAGTATAATTTTTAACTCCAAATGCTTTTGATACCAGGGAAGAAGAATCTGGGACAAGTAAATAAGGGAATGGGAATGTAGATTTAGTCCTCTAGCTTTATTTTTACAAATTTGCATGGTGAGTTTCTTAAAGCTTTTGAGTTTCTTAATTTTTAAGACAATGGTTTCTAGGGGCCAGTCTGATAGCTTAGTGGACTAAAGCACATGCTTCCGCAGAGTGCAGTGGCTAGGATTCCATCCCTGGCAGGGCGAGGCCTGCTGAGATGGTGGCTGAGACTAGGTGTGGTGGCACATATCTGTAATCCCAGCACTTTGGGAAGCTGAAAAGGGGAGAATCACTATGAGCGCAATCTACATACTGAGACCCTGAACACCCTGTAGACCCTATACTAAATACAATACATACATACATACATACATACATAAAATAAGGGCTTCTACACTTATGTGGTACCAGTTGGGAAGCTTCATAAGGTACCATATCCACTCCCAAAATTACAGAATAATTGATCTCAGTATGGCCTGAGCTTTAGAAATGTTTCTAAGACCTCCAGATAATTATTGTATGCAGCTTAGTATTGCAGTTCTGAAAGCAATACCCTAAAGCATGGCATTTTTTTTTTTCAGGACCAGGGTTCAAACTTACAACCTTGCACTTGCCAGGCAGGCACTTGTGCCACAGAACTATCTCCTCGGCCCCTAGCATGGCATTTTGGCATGCTGACTACTTTTATCTGAATAACACTGAAGGATTGATGAGATAGTTCAGTGGACTAATGCACCTGTTTAGGCAAGCTTAGGCAAGGGAGGCTGAGCTGGCCACAGAGTCCAGTGGCATATGCCTATAATCCCAGTGCAGGGCAAGGTGAAAGCAGGAAGATTACTATGAGCCCAAGGTACATACTGAGACCCTGCAACAACCAAATACATTTAAAAAAACAAAAAAAAAAAATACAGGCATATATACCTACATACCAGCATACATACATATATACAAACATGCATACATACATACATATACACATAAACAGCACTGAAAGGCCTCAGAGCAGCTTAAATGATGATGCCTCTCTAACTTGCTATCTGATGTCTCTCAGCCTTTATCCTCCCGAAAGTGAGTCAGAGAAGCTAGAATTTCTCTTCCCAAGGAAAGTGACAGAAATTAGATACCCCTTGCTCTAAAGGAATTCATAAAACTTACATACACACAGCATGATCAAAACAAAAATTCATTTAAAATCTGAATATAATTTGTTGAAATATTACAATGAAATGCATTCCCGTCAATCTCTTTCAAAATACTTCCTCAACCACTTCCATTGCAACACACTAGGCCGTAACTGTTGATACTTCATGAAGCTCTGCAAGTCCTCTTCGGTGAGTGCCTTTAGTCACACTATCACAGCTGTCTGGATGTCCTGCATCACTCAGAACAGTTTATCTTTCATGCTCACTTTGCCTCTGGGGAAGGACCAGAAGATGCATAGCTGCTGACTATAATGAATAAAGTAGATGAAGAAATTCTATCCTGTTAGCGAAAGTGCATTTCCATTGAATGGCACTTGGTAGCAGCATTCACTGTAGTTTTCATCATATCTTGTAATCACATAAAGAAGCCTTCCAATACTGCCTCAGGAAGTGGCAAGAGCTACGGAATAAACAGATTCACAGCAAGGAGTAGTCTGAGGAGGATTAGCGACAATGAGTCCTATGCTACGATAATTTAATTTTTGCAAACTTTTTTTTTTTGTACAAGGAATCAAACTCATGACCTTGTGCTTGCCAGCAGGCACTGTATCAGTGAGCTATATTCTTAGCTCTGATAATTTATTTTTAATGTAAACACTAAGCCAGGTGTGGTGGCACATGCCTACAATCTTAGCACATGGGAGACTGAGGCAGGGGTACCACTGAAAATTTCAGCCCAGCCAAAATTACATAGCAAGACACTGTCTCAGAAGAGAACAGAAAAATCTTCACTGTATATTTTGATCACAGCTCCAATTCCTCTAACCTTCCCTCTCTTTTCTATGCAGAAGTTGAGCTTACTGTCTGTAGCACATCACAAGATGATTCTCCTTCCAGAAGGCATCCTACTCTTATATGCAGAAGTAAGAAATGCCACGTAGAGAGGCCATGAAGAAACCAAGCAGAAATACCTTAGCAACCTTCTCACCTTGTCTACCATATCCGATGGCATCCTTTCTGTCTAATCACGTTTTTTTTTTTTTTGGAAGACTTCATATGTAAATGGATTTATATTGAACATATACTCATTAGTGAAATACATCAGACCTACATGTGTAAATATCATATAGTCTCCGTAGTATAAGAACTCTAAAAGAAGAAATAAAAACTTAAGGGCATAACACAGCTGAATGTGTTATGGATTAAACAATAAAGTGAATGGAAGCAGATAAAAGAGGAAACACAGCAGATGCAAAACCATGCACTTATGTACACAGGATGAATCAGATACTGGTCCTAAGAACCTTCAAAAGGGTCATCACATTGATCACAGCACCACGAAATACTAAAATCATGCTTGGAATGCATGTCATTCTCATCTTTTTGATGTGTACTGCTCCCAACATTTCTCTGATAACTAAACCGAGTTGGTAGGCTTGCCTGGGAATCCTTAGCTCTCAGTGGTGAATATGCAAAGGCCCAGCAAATCCTCAAATCTAAAGCCCCAACTTAGAAAGCTTTCCCTGATTCTCTCGGTCATCAACCTGAAGTCTCTCCTGTTATACAAAACTTTTGTTAAATCAATCTTTTACACTTTTCTTTTTTTTGTCATCTATCTCTTGTTATAGTGATGTTAGCCATAACCTTTATAGTAAGTTAAAAAACATGCACACTTTTTAGCCCATATGCCAATTTGAGAACTATGTTTCCAAAATAATTTTCAGTATTATGTCTGGAACTAAGAAAATTATAATCTTCCCAAATCCAAAACAGAATTGCTACTGAGGATTTACAAATAAAACAAAAACTAGGGAGAAAAGAAAACATTTATTATCACAAAACATGGAGGAACTTTCAAAAGTATGACAAAAGAATATTTTGCATACAATTCTGGCAACACTGAACTATGTTCTAAAAGAAAGCAGAAAAGAAGTGGTCTAACATTCACTTGCCTTTGTATTTCAAGTGTGTGTACGAATGCATAGCCATGGGTAAGAGAAAGAAACGTTACAGACTTTTAGTATTCTCCTGTTGCTACTCACTAGGGATTAAATAACTTTTAAGACTAGAAATTGCTATAACTTTAAAGAAGTAATTTTTAACCACCTTTCAATTAAAGTTACTACAATGACTTTGCATAATACATACATGAAATAATTAGTGAAGATGGTTCTTAATTTAAAGGATGTTAAACAGCTTGTAGACATCTGGTAACAAGCTGAAATGGGTCATTCAAAATTTATCTAACTAAATTAAGGGGGAAAAATGTTTCTCCTCCCAGGTTGGCATGTCACAAGATAACTAAACCGACTTGGTAGGCTTGCCTGGGAATCCTTAGCTGTCAGTGGTGAATATGCAAAGGGCCAGCAAATTAAATCAACCTGCCAAACTGTCAATTTCAAGCCTCATGACTGCATGAAAATAGCATCACTGGAAGAAATCAAGCATTGCCTTCTTTTGGGTTTCCTGGCACCTATTCAAATACTCATGCAGTTGTGGCTAATTTTGCATGCAAATTTCAGTCAATAAGCTCAGAACAAGACCTCCCAAGATATTTCAAAGGATCTGACAGTATTTTTTCTGAATACCAAATCAACAGTAGTTGAAATTCAATCTCCATTTGCCAGTGCTTTACATATGCACAGTGTCCCCACCATGGAGCTAAGTTAATGAGCGCCCTACCTGCTTTCACTCACATCCTCCCAGCCGTCCTTGCTGAGGTTCTCACACACACTGCTCATAACCTTGATGGAGTGATTGAGCACAGTGTGGTGAGGGCCCGAAGAGCACTTCCTCCTGGGGGCTTTAAGTTTAACCTTGGTGGTGGTTGTCTTGAAACCGTATTTTGCAGCTCTCACTTCTGTGGTGGCCGTCTCAGATTTAGCTTTGTCTGTAGAATGCTGTAATTTCTCCCCTGGATTCATCAGCTCTTCCTTTTTATTTCTCAATGCATTGGCTTCTACCACTTGTCTCCTTAGTGAAGTGACTTCTCTCTCCAGCTCACTGATGGTTACTTCAAGTTTAGTTTTGTCTTTTTCTACTTCTTTACTCTCCCATAGTAGCTGTTCAAGCTCTTTTTCTCTGTTCTCTGCAGCTTCTTTATGCTGTTTTAAACTGGCTTTCAGGAAATCATTTTCTTTCATCAATTCTTTATTTCCTTCTTTCAATTTTTTTGACGTCTTCTCAAAAGATTTTAGCCGATTTTCCAACTCAATGACCTACACAAGAATTTAATTTATACTTTCAAAATCCAAAACTATAATGTGCTATATTTTTATTTTCATTTCTAGCTATTGAAAGAAAAAATACATTCAGTACAAGGACAAAATAAATCTATGGAACTTAATTTCTAAATAACTGTAAGGTGGTATAGATGAATACATTCAAAAATGCAATAATGTATCTGTTGAATAAAAGACAGTAAAAGTTAAAATTCTACATAAAGTGACATAGAATTAACTATCCCAATAAACTACAGTTTTAGAAGATCCTAAGTACTTTGGTTATACATATTTTTTAATCATAAAAAACTTTAGAAAAAACAACTTATATAAAAATTTTACGTATGTGTAGTGCACTTAGTGCCTTTGTACTATACATACTATGCAGAACGTTAGGTATCACTGTTATGTACATGTATGTAACATATTTTGATCACATCCATCTCCCCTTTAATTTTTCACACCTCCTCTGCAATAGTGTATCATGAAGTCAATGAACAGAGATCTACATTCTAATTTCAATAACACACAGTATTGGGAACAAAGAATTTTATTTTCCCAGTTCCTTTCCTGATATACTATTCTCATCAATTCTGTTTTAATTATTATAAGTTTATTTTCCAATCTAACTTTAAAACACAATTTAAATGACAAGCAAACATTGTATAATCATTTCTCAGCCTCTTACCAAGATCCAGGGAAAAAATCATGTATATTTATGTTGTAGAGTGGAATGGTTTTATACGTAGACTTTGGGAACTGGCTCATTTAACCTAGTTCCCATTTGCACCCCTTCATAAACTTGTCATACTTAAATAAAAACCAATGGAGTGCCCAAAAAGAAAGTAAAAAAGTTTTAAATAGGTGCATGGTGAAACTTAATAAATAATATTTTTATTCAACATTCAAAAGTCATGAAAAAACGAAGATGAAATACAAAGTAAACTACTATGGGTATTACAAAGCCCTTGGTTTACCTAGTAAAAAACTTTTTATCAAAAAAACAAAGCTTCACAAAGCTGCACATAAATTAAAGTTTTCAGTTTATTTTAATAAATACTGTTCATGCTGTAGGAATTAGCAGTGGTAAAGAACACTTCTTGATATTGAGGAACTTCAAAAACTATTAAGAAAAGGACATGCATACATGCCCAGAGCTAACTAAGAAAACATCCTAAATGTTCTAAGTCTGAACCTCAAACAAAATAATTAATTCTAAATCATGAGTACAAAAATTTCATGAAGTTGATATAGCTCTAGATCTTGAAAGCTAATAAGCACTAATTATTTGTACATACATCTTACTATATACAAAGTAGTTCTGTAAAGTCTCTCCTGATCATCTCCAAACCATGAGCTAAGTATAATACTTACCTTTGTATAATAGAAATAGCAACAAAAAATCAATAACCATAACAATAAAAAAAGAGATCTGGATGGGCCGGCCAAATAGCTCCTCAGCTTGAAGTGCATGCAAGCAACTGTAGGAGTCTGGGGTTCGATCCCCATGCCTGCCATGCTGGCTCCGCCCCCAGGGCACACTGAGATGGCAATTGAGACTGGGCATGGTGCCATGTGCCTATAATCCCAGCTCTTGGGAGGCTGTAAACAGACAAATCACCATGAGTCCAATCTACGGAGTAAAACCCTGAATACTCTATAGACCGTTCCCTAAAAAATACAGAAGAAAATAAGAAAGAGATTCAGTGGCTGGGAAGACAGCTTGACGGTTTAAGAGCCTGCTTGGCAAGCACAAGGACATGAGTAACACATGCCATGCAGGCCCCAGAACCCTGTGCAGCCACCAGAACTGGGCGTGGTGGCATATGCCTGCAATTCCAGTGCTGCAGAGGCTCAGAGAGGAGAATCACTATGAGTTCTGAGCTGTGTAGCAAGACCCTAGGCCAATTAATCAATTAATTTAAAGAAAGATTCAGAAAACTTCAGTTATACAAAGAGGTAAATTCCTACTTTGAACTGGAACACAAACTCAGAATATTTTGCCTCTACCATTTACCTTAAGCCATCTGAGAAGGAAGATACATTTTATACACACACACACACACACACACACATTAAAGGTATATTTACTTTAAAAGGAAAATTATCAAACAGACACCTTCTCCCCTGTGTTGTGTGGCAGATTGGGAAAACACTGCAATGTTTTGACAACCACTATAGTTTGAATGTTTGTGTACCCCTAAAATTCATATGTTAGGGGCCTGGCAGGATGGCTCAGTGGTCTAAAGCGCCTGCTTGGGAAAGCTTGGGCAGCTTCAGGGACCACGGTTTGATCCCCGGCACCACATGCTGTGCCAGCCTTGCCCTCGGGGAGGGCTGAGCCGGCCATAAAAATGAGTGAATAAAGAAAGATTCTGAAACAAGAAAAAATAAATAAATAAATAAATAAAGTAAATAAAATTCTTTAAAAAAAAATTCATATGTTAAAAACCTTATCAAACAGTTAGTGCAGAGCTCTAATGAATAGGACAAATACTCTTTGAAGAGACCACTGAGAGCTACCTTTCTCCTTCAACCATTTAAAGACCAGGTAGCAGTCAACATTAAAAAAAAATTATTTCACATCTCTGAGTATCTTAATCTTAGAACTGTGTGAAATAAATTTCTGGTGTCTATAAGTAGCTCATTTTTTGTCTCTAATGTAGAAACCTAAAAGAACTACATCAAAAGTGAATGAATGAAAATAAGAATGTGTCACTAAAAAAAGAACAAGATAAAACATACATGATATACAAAACTTTTCTAATTTACTGTATTATATTTATTAATGGTGTTGATGTAAATTGTTTTAAAAACGTAAGTTAGTCATTTTTACCATTTTATTAGTCATTTATATTGTTCTATACCACTATTTTTCTTATGAGTTCTGCCTCCTCTAATTAGTTATTTACTGTTCAGTTAACCTATCCAGGGACACGACTGGGTAGCCTATCATACCAACACAATATAAAGAATTTCACCTAATTTTAATTAGTTATAGTCCATAGTAATACACTGATAGGATTTATGTCCTCATAGGACCTAATTTTTGGTCCACAGAAGAGGTACATAAAATTGGTCCTCAACTCTTGTAAACCTCTGCATATTTAGTGGAAAGATGGTAACATGATGAAATAGTACTGAAGGAAACAAACTCTGGCTGAATATTTATTCCAAATCATTCTACTTCCAACTTTTATTCCCACTTGAGTAAAATGTACTACAAACAAGGAATATTATCTCTTTCTACTACACTTAACCACTGCCCCAAATAATATATTTTCCATACATGTATTTTAAAATATGTAAGAAGGCTAGATTTTAGGGTAGGGTAAGTAAAATGGACTATATTTTAATATATATCTTCTATATAAGCAATTACACATTTTCAAAAATATTGACTTGGAGGGTGGCAGAAAAATATTGACATAGTAATCTAGCAAAAACAGTATTTTGAGTCAGATCAGTATTTTACTTTCAGATCTCACTGCTTTAGTTGGTAAACTGTTTAATCTCTTAGACCAAAGTAATCTCCAAATCTAGAAGACAAGAGCAGTAACATCTACCATGTAGAATTATTTTGAGTGTTAAACATGGTAAGCAAACAATTCTGACCAACAGTAACTACTAATCAATTTACTATTTTCATTAACATTATTGTTTCTCTTACTTTAAAATTTTTTCTATTACATGTACTAAATATGCTAGTCTTTAAACTATAGTTTTAATAAAAATAAAACACGCTATAAACACATGTAACATTTTATTATTTTTTATTTATTTTTATTTTTGTGAAACAGGGTCTTGTTATGCAGTTCAGGCTGGCTTTGAACTTACTATGTAGCCCTGGCCTGTCTGGAATTCACAGTGATCCTCCTGCCTCAATCTCCCAAGGATTGGGATTTAGGTGTGTATCACCACAATTGGCGCTGTAAGAAACACTTTAAATCAGTGACTTACTTCTGGAAATTAGTGTTTTTGACTGAAATCTATTTAAATCTGGATATAATTCATAAAAATTTTATTTATGTTGGGGCTCAGAGCACAGTATGCTATCCTGGCGTAGTGAGGACTTTGGGGTTTTTTGTTTGTGCTTTGGCCCTTTGAGACAGGGTCTTGCTGTGCAGTTAAGGCTGGCCTTAAGCTGACTCTGTAGCCCCGGCCAGTCTGGAACTTGCTAAGATCTTCCTGCTTTAGCCTCTCTGGTGCTAAGATTCTATATGTCCACAACCACGTCCAGCTGAGGACTTTGAACTAAAGGGCAACAAAAGGTCTTGGAGCAGTCTCTAGAATCCTCTGCCCTTACACCTTTTATCCTTCCTCACCCAATCTGAGTTTCTCAGAATTTCTTTTCAACCTGGCAAGTCACTGGAGATAGAACTCTTTACTTCCTACAAAGGCTACTCTTCTTCTTTCACCCCTCAAGAGCCTTGTATAGAAGAGGTGCCCCATTCTAGGGGAAAGGAATGCTACATAAAAATGGTCAAGAAAAGCCTGAGTATAAGGGCCTTCCTTGGGTTCCCTCTCAATCTGTTCTCACTATCAAATCACTTTTTTCAATCACAGTTTGACACAGCTGTTCTTTCTTCATAGGACTTAAGAATAAAATGAACATTTCTTTCTGGGTCTTCATTTCTGAAGCCGCACGTGTCACATAAAACTTTAATTCAACAAATTTGCTACAGTTTTAGCATGTTAACCTGACCTCTGTTCCTGAAATATTGGCTATGATGCTTAAATGAGTGACAAGAGCCATCCCACCTTTCTGGCCCTATACATACCAACAGGAAAATCCTGGTGCCATTAAAGCTTATTAATGGCCCAATGTAAATATATGGTACAATATAGGAACTGGTCAGAACTATTTTTATCTAAAATGGAAGATAGATAACAAAGCAAATATATTACCGCTAAACACTTCAAAAGGGAAACACATAACACCAGTAAGTGTTCTTCAACGTGTACTCAAAAATTGCTAACCTGATTTTAAAAATGAATCTGGGGAACTGTTAAAGGTATTTGGTTTTTGTGTTTCAAATCTGCTCAAATCCATAATTTCTTTTCCGTGATAAACTTTTAAGATAATTTATCAAAAAGACAATTCTTTTCAAAATTGTAACAGAGCACCTGGCACTGTGAGATGTACATGTTAGTCTGACAGGTCTGGCCCAATAAAAATGTACCACGGTGGGAGGGCACCTTAACAAAAACTTACTTTCTAAAGTAAGATCTAAAGTCTGAAAATGCAAAAAAAATATGTCAGTGGACTTCATTTCCTTTGAGGCCTGATTCACTGCCTTGTAAACAGCAAGCTTTTCCTGTGTCATATGGTCTTCTGTCTGTGTCCTAATTTCATTTTCTTGAAACAATACAAGCTCACTGAATTAGGGTCTTCCTTAACAGACTCACTTTAATTTCAGTACTTCTTTAAATTCTCACTCTAAATAGAGTTCTGAGGTTTAAAAGGTTAGAATTTAAAGATTCAGGAGACATTCTTCAGCCAACAACAGTGTGAAATATTAATATATTATTTTGAAAGGAACTGCTTATACGTTGCATTAGAAATACATGCAGACATTGTTCTCATCTTGTTACTATCTTTTATATTCATTTGAAATAAGTGTCATGTATCTCCTTTGAAAAAAATTAGACTGAGAGCTGGCTCAGCGGTAGCATGACTACTGGCATGCAGAAGGTCTGGGGTGTCCCAGCATCACAAAAATAAATAAATAATGAAATTCAACCACGAGTAATTAAATTGTGACATACAACTGCACTAGATTAATATAAAAACAGCACAAATTAGCATGCTAATTTGACATATGGTTCAATGAAAATAATTCCTGTTGGCTTTCCAGGCCTTAGAGTGGATTCATATATCCATTATAGTATTAGTCATTTATGATGGTTAGAAAGAAAGAACAGATTTCATTAGGGGTTCCACTCTAGGGCAATACAGAATGACATATTAATTTAAAACCTGGCAACCAAAAATACTTTTGAAACAAAAGTAATCTAATATAAGCTATATGATACCTTACCCAGCAGATTATTTCAATTATTCATTTACTTTAAGATAGATATGAGCATTTTTTATTCTTTATGGCATTATGCTTGCCAGTTATGTGTCATTCAGTAATACTGAGATGACAGCCTTTATTACCTGACCATATGCCACGTGTTAGAATTATTCACGGTATCACATTAACTGTTATAAATTACTATATGTTCTACCAGTCAGTTCATAGCTGCAAGGCATATAAGTACATATATTAATTTTCTGCTTATATATATGTGAATTTCTAACTTTCCTTAAGTGTTAAAGCATTATTAAAATAAAACTAATCCAGTGTAGTCAAATGATAGTCAGTTGTAGCAATAAACTAAAAGTTGTTTTATGATGATATCAAAAATGCTAATACAATGGATTCAACATCACTGAACTAAAAATAGTATATATATATATATATATATATATATATATATATATAAAGTATGAATTAAGTATAAAATTATAAAGATAACCATCAACATCTTAAAACAGTATTTTACTATTAATGACAGACATGCTGCATTGTGACTATAACAGTGACATAACTTCTTAGTAAAACAGAAAAGTATGTTAAATCATGGTACAAACTTTTATATGAGATGAATCATCTGTGTTTTAAAGTTTAAAATTATACATATTATCATTTTCCTACTTAGCATGCTCAAAGTTTTCAGTTCAAATACTATAAATATGGATGTTTGAACTGTTGTAAGACAGTCTCACTATGAACCATCTTAACTCTAAACTGTTCAATTATAACTAATAAAATATATAGTCAAAATTTTGCTAACTTCTATCATTTTTACTCTCCCCATTTAACTTGGAAAATATTTTTAATCTATGTCAACAGAAGCACAAGTATTTACACATTTATTATACTAACATTGATTTTTTTTATCCTATTTTGGCGAGCCAATAATTTTGAATTATGAATTTAAATTAAAGATTCACACAAGGTTTAAATTTATGAGCAGTCATTTAAAAATACAATCCCTTATGTTAAAATTCAGATTTAACTTGCTCAGCTCAATATCTTAAAGATTACACTACCTTCTGCAAGGTCTGCTCTGACATTTCTTTCCCATTCTTCTCTGAAGTACTCATCTTGACCCCATCATCTTCACAGTATCTAAAGACTTGTTCTGGAAGGGAATAAATTATATATTATGGTACCTGATATACTGCTGAAACAGTGTCCTGTCATTTTAAGAAACAAGGTTCTGTGGTTTTTTGATTATAAATAATCTAGTCTTTTTTTTTTTTTGCCAAATGAGGAACCAAACAATGACCTTTTCCAAGATTTTAAGTCTTATAATTATGTATCTTCATAGTGTCACATTTTTCTACAGTATTAAGATTTTCAAAAGTACAATAGGTATGTGGGTTAACAATGCTATACTTTTATTCCCATTTTCATTCTTTTGTAGACTATTCCCTCTTTGCCTTAAAAGCAAAATTCTTTGCCTTTTTATCTACACAGTCACTACTAGTTTTGTTCTCTGGATCTTGTTCCCTGCCAGGAGGATCACAGTGACTGCTGAACAAAGCAAACAGTAACAGAATTAAGGGAGACTGAAAGTCTAATACCCCCTACTAATACCTTTTGTTCAAGTGAAAGATCATCCACTGGGCAGGGTAAACTGTAAAAGCCACAATTCTAGAAAAATTGTGACTTCATAACAAATAGAAGCCTAGGTATATGGGTGAAGTTGTTTCTACAGATCATTCCAAAACTGACTATAAATCTTATTATTAAAACTTTTTCAATCAACTAAAAATCTGCAAGTAAAGTAACAACTCTAAAGGAAAAATCTAATCATAAGCCATCTTCTAATATTATTAAAATTTATCAAAACCTATGATTAATTTTTTCATATAAATCAGTAACAAATTTTATGTTTTCTTCTGATTTTGAAATACAACATTTTAAAATACAAGCAAAAGGAATACATAAAGCTGAAAGGATCCATCTCTATGTTAGACTGAAATGATTTTGCTTTAAAGTATGCTTGACTGCTGTAGGTCAGTGTGAAACTTTGATTCATCAACAAAGAAAAAGGAAAGTAATATTATTCTCTGTAGAGCAGAAATCCTCTTGGCATAAACAGTGACTAACAAGTTTGTTAGAGTGAATTAGGCATTTCTTTTGTCTTTGAAACATGACATACCCAATTAAAACTTCTGTACTCCTGAAATAAATAGAGCACTATCCTAGGGATAATAAAAGCTAGAATAGGTATGCTTAGCCACCCAGGGAATAAGTACCTTTACCTTGATAATAATCTATCCGTTCCCAAGTTCCTTTTTCTAGTCCCTGAACACCATGGTGCTGCACTCATTTACAAGGCTCTTTCAGCAGTATAGAAATGATATGCAAATACAATTCATCTGCTCTAGTCATTTAAATATCTGCTACAGTTCTTAGTGAAATAGTTACTATTAAAAAGAAGATAATAGCTGCATGTTTAAAAAGCATAGATGTCTTAAAATACCTAGGTCACTAATAAAATAAATACTATGGACGAATTTTTAAATCGATTTCTCTGCAGCTGCGTTATTCCTGGGTGTGCAGAAGGCCCACTGATGGCCTGGCTAAGGATGTTCTGTGGTGCTTTGCAAAAAGTTGGTTTTCTCAATTTACAGATTTGATAAGGCATATTCAAGCAGTTGAGCCCAGGCCCACTGGCTATCTATCTCTTCATGTTTACTTCTCATGACCTCTCAACTTGAGAAATGAATCATGAGGGACAAGTTTAATTTTTTACAAACAATGGGTGTGAGTATGTGTTTCATTATACAGAGGAATATTTTTAATGTTTTACAGATTTATTTATTTATGTTTTATTTTGGTTTTGAGAAAGGGTCTTGCACTACAGTTCAATCTGGGCTTGAAATGGTATATAGCTCAGGTTGGCTTGGAATTCCCAGTGATTATTCTGCCTGAGTTTTCTCCAAGTAATGGGATTATAGGCACAAGCCATTAGATCTGACTCTATTTACATTTTAAAGCTTTAATTTTTACTATTGTAAAAATCCCTTTTACTTCATAATCTTTTTCAGTTTTCTTCTCCCTTCATTTTTCCTTTTGAAATTTATTTATTCATAGTTGTTTAATCTCATCTTGTTTTCTGTATTTTTTATTTCCTTTTCATCCTCTTGGCTACTATAGTAGTAAAGGGAAATTTTTTTCCCTATGAAGACTCAAATCTTCAAGGCGGCTGAAATAAAGTGACAATAGGCAGATTAGCACCAAAGAACATAAAATAATTCATTAGTGTGCACAAGAGCCACGCAAAATACGAAAACTAAAAAATGGGCCAGATAATTGAAACTTCAATACCTTCTCATAGGGAGAGGAAAACAAAAGAGGGAACTATAGGTGATATTCCAAGGGCAATGAAGAACTTTTAGGAGTTCTGGGCCTGAGCCACAGACATTAGCCTGGGCCAAAGATGAAGGACAGGTCTCCATTATAACGAAGATTGTCTTGGTAATATAGGTAGATTGTCAGGTGTCAGTCTTTGAAAGAATATATGATGCTTTTAGTGTAAATATTATATACCTTTTAGGCTTCTTTTCCATGATCTAACCATTCAGATTAATGAGATTTTAAGGAAGGAGCCAAAAGATAATGGTTCCTGGTGGTGTTTTCGCTTGTCTTTGTTTTTAACTTCTCTTAGATCAAATAAGCAAAATTCCAAGACAGCCTCTCTCTGAACTTGAGAGCCGGAAACTAGGAAAGGTGAGAGAATCTATGACTCTAAGCAGCTCCTCAAGCCTTCCAATTTCCCTTCATCCAAATTGCTCGGCATGCCAAAACATTGTATTTTGAGGGTGAGCCCTAACATTACACAAAATAATTAATCTAGCTTCTCCCACTTTTTACTGCTTGGTCACCTTTGGATGATTTCTCTTTTAAATAATAATAACAAATTATTTTCAAAATCTATCTTTTCCGGCCCTTATATCATTCTTAAAAGTCTGTTCATTATATCAATTTGTGAGAAGAAAAAGGAATTCATGTCACTTTGTATACGGGTGATTTCCTAAAAAAGAATTACTAGTTTTACATAACTTTTAGGAGAACCTAATAGTCACAGAGAGTAGACTTTGTTTGGGAAGGTACCTCTAATTATATAAAGAGATATACTTGATATTTGTCTCCAATTCTTGACACAGAGCTTCTGAAACTCTTGCCCTTACCTGGGTGACATGAGTATTTTTGTTATTCATGAACCTCCTTTCAAATACGTCAGAATTAATGTTCATAAAGCAATACTTGGCAGTCACATATGCAGCTTCAGAATGGAAAACAGTTGCCAGAAGAAGTCAGTTTGAGCTCAGAGCTGAAACATTCCATCCTATTCCCAGAGTTCTCCAGAAAGGCTAAGGATTGAAACTGATTCTCCAGGGTCAGTGACTTCCTCGATCACACTTATGTAATGGGCCCTCATAGAAGAAAACCAGTGCGTTTGTTTTCAGTGTTAACACCAAATTCTGTGAGGGTGGCATGTGCAAAAAAGCATGGCATGACGGCCCTTCTCCCACTCCTGGCTTATCCACATCTCACTGTTTCTGAGTTGAACCCTGTATAATGAGCTGCTAGCAATAAATAAAGTCCTTTTTAGAGCCATTAAGGCAAAGCAGCAACTCTGCCGAAGAGAACATGGGAACCTTCAACTTAGAGCTGGTGGATCTGAAATATAAAGATGGATTTGTCAAAAGGTCACATTTTCAGAACTGATATCTTTCTCTGTGTGTCATTTCCAAGTATTTATAGGCGAACTAAATTGTGGGACATCCACTTGGTGGTTAGAGCAGTGGCACTGAACCAATGGCACAGCAGGCTAGCTCTGTCACTGAGAGCTCTGAAAGGCGTGACACCGCTGGTACAGAAAATCAAAGAGCGGCCTGTTAGGTAGAGAGAAGCAGCCACATAGCACTATGTCAGGTAAGTGAGGCAGGAGTAATGAAGCAATCAGTGAAACCCGCCACGAGAGAGAGGGAGAGAGGGAGAGAGAGGGAGAG